>JAJLZM010000229.1:0-92058 GCA_030572235.1 Ambrosiozyma kamigamensis | reverse complement strand
AGAATTAAATGCAGTTGAAGTTCCTAAGGTTATTTTTCCACCTAACTTATCAAAGATTTTCATTGGATTACGAGAGGGTGGTCTTCCTGTATTGTCAAATTTAAGAAAACTTACTCAATTGAAACATATTTCTGTGAGAGGTGGTTCACCTGAACTTGATACTTTAGTCAATGAATTACCTGACTCAGTCTTGTCTCTTGATTCAGAGTGTATGATATCATCATCACAAATAGAAATATTTGGTGATACTCTGCCAAATTTATCGTATTTAAGCTTAAGTTCAGCAAAGTTTGATACCGTTTTACATATTAGTTCATTTCCAAAATCCATTAGAGTTTTAAAATTAAAATCCATAATTCCAAACACTGATATCCTTGCTTCACTACCCTATTTAACTGAACTTTATCTAAGTCCCTCCAATGATTTCACGTGATGACAATTATTCAAAAGAACTTTTACGTTTATGTGAATTCAAAAAATTAAAATCTCTTTTTGTTTTAAGTATTTCATTTTCATTTGGAACGTTGCATGATGATATTTTATTTGATCTAAGACATTTACTAGGTGAAAACATTAGATTGCTTATTTTAGAGTTTGGTCAAAATTTTCGTGAAATTAAAAACGAAAAAGGACCAATTTTTATTGATATACCTTGTTTATTTGATTATAAAATGCTAAATGAAGTTGTATTTGTTCCTTCAGACAATGGATATACTTTACTAGGTGATACAAGTGTGTATAACCTTTCTAAATTTAATATAACTTAAGTACTTCTTTAGGAGTTTTCCTTTAACTATTACCAGTAATTGTAGTAATTAATTTGTAAATCACTAAAATCAAAAACGAGTGCTGTTTTTTTTTTTTCTGTTATTTATTTTTTTGGATTTTTTTTGGATTTTTACAACAAAACCATTTATATTCTTGATCTATGAATCATGATGCCTCAATATAGTGATATCAGTAAAATCAAGTTAAATACAGTCAGGATCAATTGCTAGCTGTGCTGTGCTTCGTCGGGTACCGTCGATACAATTTCTGGGGCATGCTCATCTGCCCAAAGATTACAAATATATAAATACTATGCTAAATCATCATTAATTAGTTGGTTAAGGGAAAGAGAACGAAAATACTGTGATATTGACCATATCTTAAGCAATTATGCCAATCCCAATATTCAAAGGACTCGATCAATTACCAATAGAAATACTTGAACTGATTTTTGGAGATGTTGTGATTTCAAATTGTGGTACAACCTTATCATTTATTGAACTTCTAATTTCACTAGCAAATGATAACTCAAATGATCCATTTTCTAAGTTATGTACAATAGATCTAGTTCAACAAGCTGAAATTATACTTGAACATAACACAAACTTTGAATATCCTAGAGATCATCCAGGTCAAATGCATATAAGTTTTCCAAAATTTGAACAAGATTTAATTAGTATTTCACTACAAAGCAAGCAGTTACTTCAATCATTGACTTGTTTGTTTCAACTTATTGAAGAAGATAAGGTCAAGAAATTTAAAGTACTTCAACTCAATAATTATAATATTTCCGTTAACAAAATTACTTCAGATGATAAATTATTGAATCAATTATTTGGTCTTTCTTGTAAAGATATCCATATGATATCTTATAAACCTGAAATTTGCATTGCTAATGATTGTGTGTATTCAATTTATCCAACTAAATTTAAAATCCTTCATATTGAATTTTCCAATAATTATGAGTGGAATTTCTTACCAAAGATGAATAATTTATTCAAATTACATGTAAATATTAGTGATGGTATTAAATTAGATGAATTAGGAGTTAAAAACTTAAAATATGTTAAAGAATGGGCATCAATTAAGAATGGAAATTGTGATAAGAAAGAACTTGAGATATTAATTCATTATGAATACGAAGGAGAAATGATCATACCTGAAATTAAACACCAACCTGAATCAGTGAAACTAGATTTGAAAAACCAATTAACTAAATTCATGAAAGATGTTTCCAGAATTCAATTCATCAAGCTTAATTTATCTGTGTATTCATATCGGTTTCTAGAAGGTCATCAGCTCCAACTTTATGTTAACGAAACAAGAATTTCTGACGAAGGTCCTTTGAATAATGTATACCAATTAATGAAGAGAATGCCTGCTCTTAAATCTTTGTCTCTTGACTATGTTTCAATTCCGTTAGATAGTCCAGCTTTCAAGCAATTAGATTCTTACAATTTTGATAATTTTGAGATAAAGATACATGCAATACCACCATTTCCATTAAGAAATTTGAATAAGTTGAATGTTTATAGAATGGATCCATATTCTGTTGCAAACTTTTCGAAATTTATTAAAATTAAATCCTTATCTTTAGAATTGAGGGTAGTTGAAGTTCCTAAAATCATATTTCCACCTAACTTATCAAGTCTTTGTATTACACCAGGCGAAAGTATACCTGATCTTTCAAATTTACGAAAACTCACTAACTTAAAACATGTTAAGGTTTTATATGGCACATTTATGCTTGATGAGTTACTCAAAGAATTACCTGATTCACTTGTAACTCTTTATTCTGATTGTATGATCTCATCATCAAAATCAACATTTGAAGGTATACTTCCAAATTTATCATACTTTAGCTTCCGTTTACCTAAGTTTGATAGTGTTTTACGTATCAGTTCATTTCCAAAATCTGTGAGAGTTTTAAGATTAGAATCTATAATTCCAAATGTTGATATTCTTGCTTCATTAACTAATTTAACTGAACTTTATCTAATACCTGCAATATCATCATTTAATGATGATTATTCAAAAGAATTACTTTCTTGTTTATGTGATTTTAAAAAAATAAAATCTCTTTTAGTTTTAAGTATAACATTTGGGAAGTTGGTTGATGACATTTCAATTGATTTAAAAGATCTATTAAATGAAAACATTAGATTGCTTATTCTAGAGTTTCGTGAAAGGTTTACTGAATATAGAAAAGAAATTTATATTGATTTACCTTGTTTATTTGATTATAAAAACCTAAATGAACTTATATTTTTTCCTGCAAACTTTGGATATAGTTTACTAGGTGATACAAGTGTTGATAATATTTCTAAGTTTAATATAACTCAACTTAAGTGATTTATCTTTTTGTTTTTACTATTTCCTCTTTTTATCTTATACTTTTATACTTTTTGTATATATGAATAAAAAAGTAAAACATATATTTTAAATTAATTTAAGGTAAAACAAGTAATTGTTAATTAATAATACTTATATTTTTAATAATTAATGAAAAAAGATAGGGTATATAAAAACTAAACAATTAAAAAATGAAAAACATAAAGCCAAAAAATACAAATTAAAAGGTGAAAAAAGTTAATGCAAGCAAGCAAACAAACAAATGATAAAGTAAATATGCCAAATTTAAAAGAAAGTAAACAAAACAACAACAAAGAAAGGAAACACTAAACCAAAATAATATTAAAAAGCAAGCCTAAGAAAATTGAATATTTTTAATACGATGATAATCGTCATTAACAACAACATCATCTTCAATACATCTAACAAATTTATTAATTTTATCAGTTTTTAAAATCCCATTCCAAACATTAATTAATTGATTAATTGATTCAAAATTAATATTAAATTGAATAAAATTATTTAAATTATAATTAATTTCAAAAAATTCATCAAATTTCCAATTATCATCTTTTAAAAATAAAAAAATTAATAAAATTTTTAAAATTTCAATTTTAATTAATGAATGATTGGGGGTATTATTAAATATTAATTGAAAACATGAATTTAAATCTTTTAAATTTATTAAATTAATTAAATAAAATATAGAACACATTGTAAATTTAAATAATGATTTTGTAATTGTTGTAAATTCAATTAATTTATTAATTACTTTACAATATTGTAATTTAATTTTAAAAAATGGATATTTATTTAATGGTATGAATTGTATAATATCAATTAATAATTTTATTTTTTGTTTAATTAATTCATCATCATCATCATTATCATTATTAAATTCAATTAATTGATTATTATTTAGTAAATTTAAATAATCGATCGATGGTTTATTTGGATTTGATAATTGAATTCTTAATTTCTTAATTGATTCAATATCATTATAATTAAAATCATTATCTGGTATATATGGTCTCATGGATTGTAATGAAGGATAAGTTAATTCATTAAATTGATTAATTTGAAAATCATATAATTGATTTAAATAAACTAATGGTTTTAAACCATATGAATTATAATTATTTTGGATTGATTTATTTAAAACAAAATGAATAGTTGAATTATTATTATTTAATGAAGTAGCAGCAGTTTGTAATAATTCAGAATCTAAATCAGAAGTATCATTGTTATTATTAGTTAAAGTATTTAATTTATGAATTATTGTTGGAGTGATATTATTGTAATTAGTTTTAATATTATTATCATTATTAATTTGAAATTTTAAATTAGTTGGACTTGGTATAATTGAAGTAGAATCGATTGGTTTAAGTGTAATTGTATTGGCGATGCCTAATTCAATATGCGATGAACTTGGTAATAAATCGTCTCTTGGTGATAAAGGTGAATAATAACCATTTGTAGTAGAAACACTTATACTTTCTTCATCAGCATCATTATCATCAGTTAAGAAGCTGTTATCGGAATCAGTAACAGCAGCTGCAAGAGCAGTATCTATAGTCAATGGGTTTGATTTGACAGTGAGAGCATACTTTGGATATTCATCGTCTTCAAAATCGGATTCAAATAATTGACTTGAACAAAAAGAATTTGAATTGGAATTGGAATAAACTGATATTTTCTCAAATGACAGAACACAGATCTTTTCAACGTTATCATTGTCTACTCTTTTAGTATGGCCATTGTCAAAAGCAGCAGCAGGATTCTTATCATTTGAATTGACAATTAGATAATTGATTGTAAGTGAATTTGTATCTTTAATCAATGAATCCATTTGACGTTGATATACTTGCAATGAAAAGAGAAAGAGAAAGGAAGAGTGATATCTATGATCTGGCAACTCAAAGCTTGCAAAAGAAAAGAGATGTTCATGTTTCGAATTATGGGATCGATTGAATCGAAAAAGGGAGTTAAAATGAATTGGGCCAATATTAATTAAACTGACTAAATAGGTTGTAGATTGGTGGTGACGACAGTGTTGCAACGTTTCTAGAAGGATTAATCACAGAGTTGGAGTCTTGGACAGTGCCTTGTGGTTGGTGGGGGTGGTAAGAGTCTTGTGATGGGCTGTTGCAAGGTGATTTGATGTAGTTGAACTAGGAATGTTATCAAATTCAGTAATCAAAGAAGCCATTATGGACAGAACAAATTGACAAATTGAGCCAATGGAGTTATCTATCCTCCGGAATTCAATGGTCAGTTGTTGTAAGTTGTTGAACTTGTTTCAGTCTTGCTTAATTGGACTGTTGGGGTAGAGTATGGTGTAACAGCTGGACTATGTAATGGCCATGATCATAAACACTAGCTAAATCACTCAAGATTGTTGTTGTTATAAACTGTTTCTGTGATTTCAGTGAATAGAAAATTAAATATTATAGTCACGTGTTGCAAAGGTCTCTGATTGGTATACTCAAATACAACATTTGCGCTGTCTTGACTAAGTTGACTCCCAATTAATAAAAAGTAAAGCAAAAAAGAATTATACAATTAATTAATTAAACAATTAAAAGAAAATATATTAGCAAAGTGAAAATAAGAACCCAAAAATTAAGATATAAAGAGATAAAAAAAAGGATATCTATATTGATAATAAAAATAATAAAAATATTAGCAAAGTTTTAATTAATACTTGTAAGATGACATCTCTTCTTCCCAATATGGAAAATCTTGAATGATTGAATCAAGAATCTCAGTAATGCTATCATCTTGATGAGAAAATTCTACTTGCTCAAAATCTATCAAGTAACTAGTTTTATTGTTAGAATCATACATTATATTCCAAGGTCTTAGATCTTTAAGAATTAAACCAGCCTTGAACAACCTTTCCACTTCCACTAAAACAGTTTCAAACTCAGATTTAATCTTCGGATGTCTATAAGGTAAATGTTCTATTCCAATAAACTTACCATTCAAATTTCTGAGATATCCATGACTATCTCTAAAGCTCCAATTGAGAGAACCAGAACATACAAGAGCAGCAAAGTGAATTTTATCTTGAGTATTATTGTAATTATAATCAGATAGTATTTTTAATGCCTGAATTTCGGTATCTGTTGAACTTTCAGCATATAAAGCTAAATCTTCAGTTGAACGAAACGACATTGGATTTTCATTCAAAAATTCTCTATAATTATATATATCAGGAGCCTTAACAACAATATAAGGATTATCAGATTCATTAGACTGTTCATTATGGTAATTTAAAGTACATTGAAAACCTTCATGATTTTGTAATATGGAAATGCTCATACCTAAAACCATTTTTATGTGACGACCATATCTAGTGTCTTGAATTACTTCAACATCTCTTCTAAGCCTTTTAGACTTTTCAGCCATTATTTCGTCACTATATTCATCCATTGATTGATCATTATCTTCTGATAAATTAACTGATTCACTAGTATCACTTGATTCGTTGGAATTTCCTTTAATATTATCAAGAGCTTGTAATTCACTATAATAACCTTCAAATTCTTTTTTCTGTGAGTTCATGTAATCTTTGATTGATAGATGATCATCAAGCATGTTGATATGATCAGTGGTTAATAAAAAAATATGACTAACAAAAGACAAAAATAAGTTTGAATTTACCGAATTATTTGAACAAACAAATTTGACTTTTTCACTAGTTTGAACACTTTCATAATCGTATTGGAAATAATAAAGCTGAAAAAGATCAAATATTCCAACTGAATAGGTATATCCCCTGAGTGATTGGAAAAAACTTTGCTTCATCACACCAACTGCAGAACTCTTATCTAAATTTTCACAACCATTAATAAAGGGAAGTTTGACTTCCAAAGGTAACACTGCTAAAAGTGGTTGATTTTTCTCGTTGTTCGATTTCTCTCTTAAACCAAACATAAAATCAGGTATTGTGGAATCAGCTTTTTTAAGATCAAAATCAGTATCCACAACAAGACGATGAAGGAACTTTTCACCTTGGGAGATTTCTAGTATGAAATTAATTAAATAAACAACTCTTTCAGCAAACACATTGAGAACCAAAACTTGAATATGAGACTCTTTGGCAGGTTCTTTTTTATCTTCTTCATCTATAGCTTTATCAAAGAAATTTTCTTTATGTGGGAGAAAATATTTCTCTAATCTGTAAACTCTAGAAGCCAACGCAATAAATAACTTTTTCAATCTTGGAATAGTGGATTCATTTAAAGCAGATTTCAACTTTCTTATATAAAGATTAAAGCCAAATTCATCTCTTACTTTTGGGGGTATATTTTCAAACAAGACCTCTAAAGACATGGAAAAGTCGATGACATTACCTGATGTATCTGAAAGATCAGGTTCAAATTCATCAAATGGTAATGTATGTCCCAATGTATGTTTATTTGAAAAAAGGTCATAGACACAGATATAGAGATATTCAAATGGAGGGACAGAGTGAAATGAAGCAATCCATAAAATCATCAATTTTTTATCACCAATTGCAGTTTCATAGAAGCTTATCATTGCATCATAAAGTGCTTCATATGTTTTAATTGAAATAGATTCTCTTTTCAAATCATGAAAGTCAAATATGAATTGATCACCAGCTAAACTTGCCAAAGTAATTAATGAAGCAACATCATCAGGAAAAGTTATATTTTGTTCATCTCTGTAAATTGTAATTATCTCATTTCTTTTCTCGATTATAATACTATCCGTAATTTCAGTCATACCATAAAATGAAAATAACAATTAGCCAAAGGAGATTCAGTTAACATGTAAAAGAAATAAGAATGAATAAAAATTGGAAAAATCCGAAAAATTTCGGAAAACAGTCCGCGCCACCCTCGCCACACCAACACCGCCACCGCATTTTACGATTCTCCAAAAAAACAACAGAAAGATCAAAGATGTTTATTTTCCTGTTACTTGTTTTTCTTGCCAAACTAACTCAAAATCACTGATAATGAGTGGTAATAACAGAAGTCAGTCTCCTGCAAGCAATTCAACACCATCTCCTTCAAATTCAATTTCTTCTTCAAGCTCAAGAATTGCAAATTTAACAGCAGAAAATGTTCAACAATTATTAGCTCAATTTAAAATTGAAAAAGATGCTGCTTTATCAAAAGGTCTGAATTCTCCTGAAGGTAAGGAACATGTCAAAAGATCGGAAACCATCAGAAGTATATTAATTCAATACAATGAAAGACAAAAAAGATTAGATGCTGAAAGAAATGGAACTGATTCAAATAATAATACTCAAAGAAATACTCCAACTTCACGTTCAAGTACTCCAAATAGTACAACGAGTACTACATCTCAACAGCAACAACAATTACAAAGTTTAGTTACATTAATTGAAAAATTTCAAAATCAATTAACTACAATTAAAACTAAAAAAAAACAACCAAATTTATCAGCAGATCAAATGAATGAATTATTAGAAACAGAAAAAGATATATCAAGTAAATTACTTCAAGTTAATAAATATGCACAACAATTAGCTAATCAAATTAGACAAAATATGGCAAATAATAAAAATAAAATTTCAACTCCACCTCCTGCTCCTCCACCAACTGCAAATACAAACCGTTCAAATACTAGTCCATTAATTAATAAAATTAATCCAAATTTACAACAAAGATCTGCATCACAAAGTTCAGCTTATCAATCTCCATTACAACCTGCTTTGAAAAAAAGAAAAACATTACCTATTCCTCCTCAATCATCATCAAATTCATCATCTTCATCAACTAATTTATCAACTTTAGGTAATACATCAATGACAACTACATCAAGCAATAATAATAAATTCACTTCAACTAGTTACCAACAATTGCCACCACATTTAAAACAAACAATTAATCCAAGACCATCATTTATAAACAATTCATCAATGAATAATAATCATTTAATGTTAAGACCATCAACTTTACCACATCAATCACAATTCGATAATAATACTGATTTAAACGGTGATGGTAGAGTATTAAATAAAAAGAAATTAAGAGAATTGATTAGATCAATTCAAAGTAAATATAATGAATCAGAAATTGATATGACTAGTGTTGAACCTGAAGTTGAAGAATTATTATTAGATTTATCAGATGAATTAATTACTTCATTAACTTCATTTGCTTGTAAATTAGCTAAACATAGAAAATCTGATTCAATTGAATCTAAAGATATTCAATTTAATTTAGAAAGAAATTGGAATTTAAGAATACCTGGTTATGCAAATGATGAAATTAAAAATATTAAAAAATATATACCTCCAACAACAACAAATAACAACAATAATACTAATACTAAGTCTGGTACTACTTCTGGTAAATCTCATAAGAAAGATAAATGATTAATTATATATTTATTTATTTAATTTGTGTATTTTATAATTAAAAAAATGATAAAATTTAATGATGACGAAATTGATAAAAATGAACCGCCACACCCAAGCCCCATTACTGCGCCACGAAAACCACGTTTTTCGATTTCACTAACAAATTTCAATTTATTGTTCTTTTCCTACATGAAATAAATCAAGTAAAAACGACATATATATTTCTTAGAATGTATAAATCTTCAAGTCAGCATCTTCCTATTTCAATGGATTCGAAGAGAAGAGTATATTTAATGGAAAAGAAATTCAAAAGAATTTTAAGATCAAATAGAAGATTAATTTGGTTTGTTTTAATTTTATTCATTATCAATTGTTTATATAATTTAAATTTAAATTTAAAAGAACATAAAATTATATTTGAATTAGATGATGAATATTCAGGTACTTATAAAGAAAAGTTTTTAAAATCAATTAAAACTGAATCTGATATTACTGATGATTTTTATGATAAAGTTAAAGTTATGGGCATGCTTGATGATTTAGTTAATGAACCAATCGATTCTCCAAGTTTCAATAATTCAATTAATCCTTTAGATATCATCAAAGAACGTTATCCTAACCCTGATGTCTTTAATGAATTACCTTTATCAACTCAAGCTGGTTTATATGTTTCTGAAATTTTACCAAATTCAAATTTTAAATTTATACCAATTCAAGATACTATATATAAAGATATTTATTATCCAAAGAAATATGTTAAAGATAGATTAACTAGATGGAATTTAATTAAGAAGTTTTTCACTGAAAAAGAATTAAATGATTTTGAAATTACTGATGAATTATTTAAAGATACATTAATTAAAACAAAAGAATCAAAATTAAATTTCAATCAAAGATCATCAAACGAGATTTCAAATTCTTTAGCACATTTAAAATTATTTTCAAAATATGTTATAAAACCAAATAATGATTTAGATGATTATACTGATAAAGATGCTGTTTGTAAAACTGCTTCAAACTATTTATTTCCTTGGTTATCAGGTTATTATCCAACTTTTACAAAATATAATAAAAGATTCGAATCAACTACTAAAAAATATTTTGATGAATCAAATGATAAATGTTTTATTAAAAATTTACAAAATGGTTTAAAAAATAAAGGTATTGTAATTACTGCAGCTGATGGATTAGTTCCTGAATTAACTGCTTTATTGGCAACATTAAGATTATTAAATACAGAATTACCAATTCAAATCGTTCATAATAATGATTTATCAGTTAATTCAATTAAAAAATTAGTTGAAATTGCTCATGATCCAATTATGAGATTACCAAAATCAAATTCAGGTTTTAAAGCACCAACTAAGATCCCACCAACTTTAGATGTTACATTTGTTGATGTTTCTAAAACCATTCGTTATCAATATCAAGATTATTTCCAAAGATGGGGTATGAAATTATTAGCTTATCTGTTTAACTCATTTGAAGAAATGATTTTATTAGATACTGATTCTGTTCCTTTAATTCCAATTGAATCATATTTTAATTTACCTGCTTATAGAGAAACTCAAACTTTATTCTTTAGAGATAGAGAAGCTAATTCATTCTTATATGATGGTGTTATGGATTTCTTTATTAATTATTTACCAAATGCTGATGATTATAATTATTTACAATTAAAAACTGTTTCAGAAGATACTTTAAATAATAGATTCTTTGGTGAAAAGGCAAGACATTTTATGGAAGCTGGTTTATTTGCAATTAATAAGAAAAATAAATTTGATGGTGTTTTAGCTTCTGTTTCATTACAATTTTATAAATTAATTTCTGGTTCTGTTCATGGTGAAAAGGAATTTGTTTGGTTAGGTCAAGAAATTACAGGTAATGATTTTAAATTTAACAATTATCCTGCTATCTCAATTGGTGAATTATCACAAGATACTGAATTTACATCTCATGAATTATGTTCAACTCATCCAGGTCATTTAGGTAATGATAAATCTTTATTATGGTTTAATTCTGGATTTTTAAATTGTAAAAAACCTGATTCATTTTATAAAGATATTAATTTTGAAAGAAATGAAGGTAAATCATTATCACAATTGAAAAAAGAATATGAATCTCATTTACATATTACACATGGTTTAATTCCACCACCTGCTGAATATTCATTACAATCTCAAGATCATCCAGAAGAACCATCAAGAGGTTGGGTTATGACATCACATTGTGAAAATTATTTATGGTGTGCTTATGATGTTATTGGATTCGGTGAATCTGCAAGTATACCAAAGGGTGAAATTATCAAATTTTCTTCAACTGATACTTCAAAATGGGATTATTTCGGTGAAGTGTGGGTTACATACTTTAATGTTGGTAAAGGTGGTAAAATGGATTCAGGTATTGTTGAAGATGATGCATATGATGAATTAGGATTAAATGATGAACAAGATGATTCTGAATTAAGAGCTTTCAACAAAGGTGGATTTGCTTCTAACTCAGGTGATTTCACAGGTAAAGGTAAAGCAGCAGCAGCAATTTCTGATTCAGGTTCTTCCAATGCTTTAAGAATTAAAAAACCAAAGAAAGGTTCATCAAACAGTGAAGGTTCTGAATTAGATTATGAAGAATATGAAGCTAAAGGTAACTCAACTGCTTCAGCAACAAAGAAAACTAATAAAAAAACTAATAAATTTAGTTTTGATGCTGATTTCATTGATGATGAAGATTCAAGTTCTGGTAAAGCTAAAGGTTTCAAAGAAACTGATGATGAATTTAGTTCAAGTTTTTCACCATTTAATGATAATTTCCCATCATCACCACGTCACAAAGCTGAAGCTGATGCAGCATCTGATTCAAATAGTGGTATATCTGGTTGGTGGAATTCATTGGGTACTGGTGATCAAAAAAGTGAAAAACCTGGATTAAGTTCATTTGGAGTTGATTCAGAAATTGATATTGAAGATTTAGCAGCTAAAAAAGGTGATTCAAATTCAGAAGAAGAAGATATTTTAGGTAAAGAATTATTAGAAAATTTAGTTAAAGATAAATCATCTCCAAAATCTGAAGAAGAACAAGATGCAGAAAGATTAAAAGAAGAAGCTGCTAAAGTTAATGAAAATGAAGAAAATAAAGATTTAAATGGTGATGGTAGAATAGATGAAGAAGTTCCAACTGAAAATACTTCAAATGATGAAAATAATAATTAATTAATTAATTAATAATATCTAGTGTTATCTTACCCATTCTAACATAGCTTTTTGTTCGTCGGTGTTTTTTTTGTTAAATCCACATATTTGTTTGTTGTTTTATTCTGCTTTCTTTTATTACAGTTGTATAAATTTGTTCTACTGCATATTTTGTTTATATTTTTTCTTTCTTTATTACTTGATTGTTCATTGTTTTTTTACTATGCTACTTTATACCTTTTCTTGTTCTTTCTTAACTTGTGTTTGTTTACAGTTTTATTCATTTGTTTTCCGTCATTCATTTGACGTATATATATGATTCAATAAATTAAATTATTATAAATTTAAACAAATCCTTTCTTCCTACTACATATTAGAAAAGATTGTGTTATAACGAACAAAGAAGTAAATAGAAGTAATAAGTTAGAAAAATAAATAAGGAAAAAACACAAAAACCAAGCTCACACATTAAAAAAATTATGCAAAGATATATGCAAACTAAAATTAATTAAGGCAAAAAGAATTATATATAAAAAAAGATTAAAGGTATATGAAACTCAAAAAATTCAAAAAATTAATAACTAAAAAGAAACCTAGAAAGAACAAATAAATAAACAAAACTAAATTAATCAATCTTCCATAATTCTAAACCAAGTATATCAAATTTGGTAGTTTTACTTAAAGGTTCATTACCAAAAGTTTCAACGAAATCAGAAGCACCATTAAGTAAATCAGATCCAATCCATAAACCAAATTTACCATCACCAGAACCAATACTAATAAATGAATGATTAGAATATATTATAAAATCATTTAAGGAAGTATAAGGGAAAATTTTTAGTCGTATTTGATCTTCATCTTCATCATATTGCGTTAAAGTAACTGTTCTATGCAATCTATCTTCAGTTTTATCAATATGTTTGACTTTTGCTTTTTCAGATTTCCATAAAAAGCAATCACCATTACCATAATATCTTCTTGTATCTTGAGGTCTTAAATAATCATTTATATAAGCACCAAATATATCATGATTCATATCCATTATAACTAAGAAATATCCACGTCTTTTAGCTATATTTCTATCTCTTGTTGGTAAAGCATGAGAATATAAAGTATTCAGAGATGTTCCATTTTGTTCCATTGAATAAAGTAAAGACCAATTATGAGAAATTTGTAAGATTGAAGGAACCTTAGATCTTAAATCTTCAGCTAATTCATTTGAAAGTAACCTACGAGTTGTATTTGGAGTATAACCATGCAATTCTAAAGGTGTTAAAGGAGGTTCTGAATCATCAGATGAATCAGTTGACATGGAGAAACTAGAATTTATAGAGTTCATTGATTGATCAGTTTTAGGAGGTGGCAAACTTGGTGATCTTGATTTTGAACGAAATGCTGAAGTTATTCTCTCAATTCTACCTCCTGGTCTTGCCATGGTTGAAAATTAAATAAATCAAAAGTGGTGTTTATAAATCTGGTTTAAATGTGTTGGAAAAGAAGAGTTTCGCCAATTTTGAGATACAACAACGTGAAGAACAGCCAGAAAATCGTGAAATGAATCTATGTGTTCTATGGTGACTAGATCTATTGATGAACCTGTTTTCTAGTGAAACAAAATACTTAGGAGTTGCAAAAACACAAAGAAATTAGGATCTCGAAATAGAGTGGAGCGCCTCCCGCGCCATATGCAACGCTTGAAATTGAGGCGCATGATTTTTTTTTTTTGTTTTTTTGTTTTAATTTTCTATTTATTTTTTTTTTTTTTTTATTTTAATTTATTTTAATTTATTTTATTTTACACTATTTACAGGTAATACAGTACTTTAATTTAATTTCATTATTAAAAACAAAATGTTATTAATGTAAACAACAAAAATATAACAAAAGAAAATTGAAATCACACACATAAAGCAAAAGAATAAGAGCAAAAAATAACTGCAAAATAAATAGGTCACACAAAATTATAACTTAATCAGAGGGAATTCCAGATTTCTCAAGAAGACTATTAAAATCGTGAGAATGTCTCTCATTTGGTTTTTTAATTAGGTATACTTTCTTAGTAATTGGATCCAAAGCAATTTTCAATCTCATTCTACAACTTTTATCTTTAGCATATTTGTAGCACCAAAAGTACATTGTAAAAGGTTTAGAAAGAATAGAATGACCACCTATATTTAACCATAAACATTTTCTAAATAGAGTGATAAACTGAACAAACTGTGAAACAGTCATTGAATAAGTTTTTCTTATTGTACTGGAATTCTTGTAAAATATTTCATATAATGTAGACTTCAGATCATTTATTCTATCACTTGGTATTTTATCATTTTCAAATTTTTTCACGTTTGACCAAAATTCGTGTTTATACATATCCGATCTAAATTCAAAGTTAAAATATGAGTCTTCTTTAATCAGGGTGACTGGTATTGCATTACTTCTGATTTCTGCTAACCCAAGAACTCTAGTTAAAGGGTCGATAAATTCGTTCTTTATGATTGATAATTTTTGTTTCTTGTTATAATTATCATTAAACAATTTTATTTGATTAACATATTGCTTTAATTCGCTTTCATCATAAATCAATGGGATTTGACATTTGATAAGTAAATCTGTAAAACTATGGGAATGAGTTTTAAAGGAGCAAGTTTTCAAGTAACACATTTGATTATCAAAATCTAGGTCCATAGACAGCTGATTCTTACAAGACTTTGATTGATAGAAAACGCATGGAAAATATATTTTATCAGAAGCAACGGCTCCAACGGATGTAAATGAATGAATAATAAATATCAAAAATTGACAAATTTGAGATGATGTAAATGCATAGCAATAATTAGTTGAATAGTAACAAAAATAATAATATAATCTTATAATTTCCAATTGATTCTGAGGGCTGATTGAAGATCGATATTTCTTTTTCTCTTTTATTAACTCCCAAAAAGCTTTAGATCTTTTTTTATTTTCAGTAATTGGAATCTCATCCATCTCTATATCAAATCTATCATCTTGTGATATTCTAGCTGGAACAGAGAACAGCCGATTTTTAAATATTCGATTATGATGTTGAAGGGAGATAACATCGACCTTTGAGTCACTCCTTTTGACTTGACTTGAAATAGGTCCAAATAACCCAGATGGTATTATAATTTTCTTAGTTTTTGGCATTTCCCAACATCTGCATGAGATTAATGTGTAGTTATATATGTATAGTTAACTAAGAAGAATTATTAAAATCGAAATTGAATGGTGTATTGCGTAAAAAACGTAAAAACGAAAACCTGAAAAGATGTGGCGCGTTTTTTCATTAGCCACAAAATCATCAACACTTTTTTTGCCTGTTATAAGTGATAAGGAATAAGTTATACTAGTTACCATTTCTCTAAGAATGAAGACGCTTCGAAATCAATGAACATAAAAATTAAACCAAAAGCCTCAGAAATAGAAATACAAAATAAATAGATCGCATATAAAAAAAATAAACCCTAAGGGCCTAAAGAGAGGATATTCCAGATCTATCAAGAAGACATTTAAAATCATGATTATGTCTTTTATTTGCTCCTGTAATTAGGTACACTTTCTTGGCTATTGGATCCAAAATAATTTTCAATACTATTGTACAAGTATCCTTTGTACGATATTTAAAGCACTTAAGGTAGAATGTAAAAGGTGCAGTATGATTATTGCCAGTACGGGACTGAAAGCATGCTCGAAATAATGTATACAGCTGAACAAATTGTGAGATATTCATTGAATGAACCTTTTCTATATTAGTTTCTTTGTAAAATGTTTCATATAATATAGATTTCAAATCACTAATATTATCACTTGCTATTTTTACATCTTTAAATTCTTTCACATATGACATAAATGTTGTTTTGTTCATATCTAATCCAAGCTTAAAGCTAAAACGTGGATCTTCTTTAGTCAAAGAGACTGGTAATGCATTACTTCTGAATCCTATTAAGCCAACAACTTTACTTAGAGGGTCAACAAATTCATTACTCTTAATTGATGATTTCAGTTTATTATTATAATTATCATTAAATAATTTCATTTGTATGACATATTTCTTTAATTCATCTTCATCAGATATCAATGGCATTTCAGATTTAACAAGTAAGTCAGTAAATTTATGTGAATGAGATTTAATGGAGCAAGTTCTGATATAGCACATTTGATTTTCAAAATCTATATCCATACGTAGTTGATGCTTACAGGGCATCTTCTTGGAAATAAAACATTGAAAATATATTAGATCACGATCAATAGGGGAACAATGAAATGAATCGATACCAAATAGTAAAAACTGACAAACTTGAGATGATGTAAATGCATAACAATAATTAGATGAATGATAACCAAAATAATAATATAATCTTATAATTTCCAATTGATTCTGTGGATTTATTGAAGAACGATATTTCTTTTTTGATTTTATCAACTCCCAAAATGTTTTTGTTCTTTCTTTATTTTCAATGGCTGGAATTTTGTCCATCTCTATATCAAATCTATCATCTTGAGGTATCCTGACTGGAGCTGAACACAATCGATCTTCAAATCTTTGATTATTACCTTGAACGGTGATATAATGGAATTTCTTGTTAGAGCTGAAGTCCTTTGCCTTGTCTCTCTCAAGTCTCCTTTGACTTGTAGGTCCAATTTGTCCAAATAATCCAGGAGGTATTAGCTTTTTCTTAGGATCAGTCATGAATCAGCATTTGCATGAAAATAGGTAAAAGTGAATTTATAATTTATTAACCAGCTAGAATTGTTAGAATCAAAATCAAAAAACAATTTGCAATTGCAATTACAAATTAAAATTAAAAACAAAAAACCAGATGAATCGTGGCGGCGGTGGCGCGCGTGGCGCAATTGTCTAATTAGCCACATAATTATCAACACTTTTTTGAAAAAGAGTTTCTCATTCATTACTTATACAGTGTGCTATAAATATAAAAAATTAAATTTTAAAAAAGTGACGAACAATAACAAAGATAATTCACTATAATTACTTCCCAGCTACTTTTTCTTGAGTTGGAACAAATTCAGTTGTAAGATGATCTCCTTCAGATTCATTTAATTCTGCTTGATGTTTCTCTTCTTGATAAGCATGTTCTTTTTCTAAAGCTTCCTTAGCCATAACTTCATCTAAGTTCCAGTATTGGATCAAGAAAGCAACTGTTGAAATACCACCACAAATAGTAATTGCAACAAATGGCCAGATAAGAATTGGATCAACCATAGCATCTGAAATAGCTTCAATAATAGCAGATGATAAACTAAAATGATATTAATCAAATCTAAAAGTTAGTAAGAGGTTATAAAAGGATAAAACAAATCAAAAACTGTATAATTTAACTTACCTTGTTGTTAATAAAAATAAAGCCATAACTAAACCTTTAGCATTATCAGGAGCTCTAGTATACGCTAATTCATAAGCTTGTGTAAAACAGAAACATTCACCAGCAGCACCTAATATATAAACTGAAGTTTGCTGCCATGCTGAAATAGGTGAAACTCCAGCATCACAATCTGATGCATAATAACCACAAGGTGAAGTTTCATAAACTCTCCATTGTAAAATAGCAGAAACCATAGCAGACATTGTACCTAAGAAGAATCCAAATCCAATCTTATGAACTGATTTAAGACGAATACCAAATCTTAATAGACCTGGATAAATAATATAATCTAAGATTGGAATCACAACAATAATAGTTAATGGATTAAAATTATTGAATAAATCATTTGGAACGTTCTTAGTAGTCATAGCACCTGCTTGTAAATTCAATGCTGTTGAAAGACCAGAATCTGTTAAATTGAAAACAACCCAATATAAGAACATACCAGATTGTGAAACAGTTGATCTATAATCTTTAACTTCTTGTGTAGTCCATGTAATTGGAGTTTGTTTCTTAGCATTATAATAAAGTTCACCACGAGCTGCTATATTTTCAGGATAAGCAAATTCCCAAAACTGTTTGTTTCTAATTCTTGAAATGAAATTACCTCTTAAATTAAATCTAAGAACTTTAAAAAGTTTACCTAATAATGAACCAGTTGGTGGAGGATGTAAGATATATCTACCAAGTAATAACATGAAAATACAGACCAAAAAGTACAATATACCAGGAACTAAATAAGCTAGCCAATAACCAACATTTCTTGCAGCATATGCAGTACCTAAATGAACAAAAGCACCAATATTAATAGCCCAATAGAAAATCATTGTAAGATTTTCTAATGACTTGTCTCTATCTAAATAAATAATTTCACCTGATTCTAATTTTTTTAAAACATTAGTTCTATATGGGTATTGATCTAATAATAAAGGTAATAAATTTGGCTTTAACAAACCAGTTGCAACAGCCAAAGTTAAGATAGCAATAATAGTTGGAGCCATAGCTTTACCACTTGTAATAACTTGAGGAATAGCTGCAATGACAAAAATGATATGAGAAACAACACCAATCCAAACACCAATCATAATAGTTTTAAATTTACCTAATTTAGCATCAGATAACCAACCACCAAATAATGGAGCAACATAAGCTAAGAATTTTAATAAAGTTGTTAAACCATTAGCAGTTTTTGAACCTAAATCTAAAGCACCTGCAGAATCATTTGCAATATGAGTAGAACCAGTAGTTGAACCTTCTGGCAATGGTCTTAAAATAAAGTTAGTTAAAACACCAGTGATACCATAATATGAAGCTCTTTCAGCAAATTCAACTATTAAGAATAAATAAGCAATATAGTCAATTCTACCTTGAACATTTCTAAATTTTAATTTATCTTCAGGTGTACCAACATATAAACCATCTGGATTAAATTCGTCTTGATATTCTGGAATTAATTCATGATCAGTAAAATTATAAGATTCATAACTTGTAGTAACATCAATTTGATCAGAAGATGCAGTTACTTTATGTTCTGAAGAATCTATTCTTGCTAAATTCTTTGACTCAATAGTAGTTGACATAATTGTATACTAATTTGAAGTTTGAAGTGAGAAATCATTCAAGATCATTATCATCTCTTCGGGGAAACATGTCAGCTTTATATAAGAAGAAATGGAGATTATAGAAGCCAAGATATAGTATATCATTAATAATTAATTGGATCTTCGGATTCTTTGAACATATTGTATAAATTAGATTGAAGTTTTATATTTATTGTATTGACCACAGTTTTTATATGCAAACTATATAAACCAATTAAAAGCAAATTCATATGTATCGATCAAATCAAATTCAAGTGAAGCTAGCTATGCTAGCTGTAAACCCAATTAATATTAATAAGATCATATGGCACCACAGTGATGTATTTGGTATACCATTTCTTTGCTGTGTCTAAGGAAGAAAACCACTTAATTCTTGTTGACTTAAGTTGAACAATCAGCTCTTGGATTGTCTTGTGTGTTCAAATTCGAGCGTTATGTTTTCTGGTCCCTTACAAACTTTCTCATTCTTTGTAGCGATTTGCCGAAACAGGAAAGTCTTCAGCTCGAGAATGATGGTTAATGCTGCTAAGACTTACAAGTTACAAGTGAACTGTTACCGAATGATAACAACTAGTCATCAGAAGGACCCTGAAGGACCCTGGACCCTGAATAAAAGCATCATCTCTGTAAGGGATAATTTAACTTAATTTAATTTAAGTAATCAAATTCAAAATGATGAAACCCACAACCACAACCACCACAACGGCCACAAATTCCACAATGCTTTGACGTTTTTATCGATCAATGATTCATGTATACTACTACATTTATGTTACATTTTATAGCTAAAGAAGAATTAAAAGAGTCTGTATAATTAAGCATAAGTTATAACAACTTCATTTGTTTATTCTCCTGGTATGTTTTGTCTAGTTATTTAGAAAAGAGTATAAAAGAATAATACAATCAAAAAAGTAATAGTAATATGTCCATCTAACAAATTAGTGGGTAACAATAGTGCATTAGTTGACTAATGAAGATAGTCCACATTTCTCAAGAGTATCACTAAATAAATAACCTCGATCATTTGTTGATTGTTTCCAAAGATAAATCTTTTGATTTTCATAATGAAACTGAGCTCTAAAAAAACAACCTCTAACTTCAACTGAAATAAACCAGACAAAAGTAATAATATTTTCAGAACGGTCGATTTTACTATGATTATATTTCAAACGAACTTGTAATACTTTTCCAAAGTATAAAAGTAATTGAGTAAATTGTGATACTGTAAAACAATATATTATTTTTGATTTTGATACTGGGGTTTCTGGAAAAGAAATCATTTTAAAAATTTGGATTATTTTAAGAATTGTAGATTCAGGTATGATAGTTGATATATTATTTAAATTGAATCTTTTAATATTATCCCATAATTCAAATTTGCTCATGAATTCTGGAATAATAAAGTTCAATTCATCTATATCTGGTAAGTCAACAGGTATTGAATTTGCAACATTTGTAAGAGGACTTGAAAGACTATATTGACTTCTAGGATAATCAACTTTCTTTTGAGGACAATTTAATGATGAGAGATGATAACGTTGAAGACCACAATGGACTAATAATTGTTCAATAGAATGACTATGAGAAATCCGACCACTTTTCAAATAAAGCATTTGATTATCCTGATCTAAATTAACATAAAAGACAGAATGACACGTACGAGATCGTCCATGCCTACAGGAAAAACTAAATGAATAAGGATTAGTAAGGTCAACTGATAAAACAAAAGCAGCTTTAAAGAATGTCATAAATTGTGAAAATTGTGATGCAGTAAAGGCATACGATTCAGGATTTTTAACTTTGTTACATATAATGTAGGTCAAAATATCAATTAAAAATGGTTTATTTCGTTCTTGTACTTGTAAGTAATAATTTTTCCTAAGTGATTGTTTAAATTCTTCGGCAGTGAACGTTTCATCAATGTCAAAGTCAAATCTTTCATCTTGTGGTATTTGTATTGATTTTGAATTTATTCTAAAGGCTAACCAATTTTTGTAGGATGCTAATTTACGTATCTTAGAATTATGTGTTATACCTGGTTGTTCATAAGTTTGTTTTGAAATTCTATCAATAAAAGTTTTTCTTTTTTGTAGTTTATTGTGTTCTTCTTCGCTTAACATTGCTCTTCAGCTTCATGAGAGTGAACATGAAATATTTGTATTTGCTTTAGATGGTCCTTTCTAAGTAGTGTTCTTAAAGATGTTCTTTTTTTTTTTTTTATTTTGATTTTGAGTAAGATTGAGGGTTTCCTATTTCGGCCCAATGCGAGCACTGTTCTGAGAGACTAACAAAATTGGAATTCACCCAATTTTTGTTCTACTAATAATGTGAAAGATTTACATATAATAATAATTTTTAATCAGAGAGAATCATAATCAATTAATACTGAAAACTTCAAGTATAAAAAAGAAGGACAAGTTAATAGGGTGGTTAAAATTTGATTAGAATAGAAAGGTATGGTAATATATTAATTAACTAATAAAGAAAGATAATCCACATTTCTCAAAAACATCAAGTATTGTATAATCTTCATGTCTTGTTGAGCATTTCCAAACATAAATCTTTTGATTTTCATGATGAAATTGAGCATTAAAAGAAACACGTCTAATGCCACTTCTAATATAACATTCAAGAACAAGAACATTTTCAGCAGTTTCCACTTTATTATTTATTTGTCTCAAACGTGGTTGTAATACTTTTCCAAAATATAATAATAATTGAATGAATTGTGATACAGTAAAACAATATATTTTGTTTGATTCTAGATTTTTTGGGAAACTAATATTTTTATAAATTTGAATTATTTTTAGAGTTGAAGATTCAGGTATGATAGTTGATATATTATTTAAGTTAAATGGTTTAACTTTATCCCAAAATTCAAATTTATTCATAGATTCGTTAATGGTAAAGTTCAATTCATCTATATCTGGTAATTTAATAGGTATTGGTTCTATAATATTTGTAAGAGGATTTGAATTACTCAATTTCTTCTTTCTAGGATATTTAACTGTCTCCTTAGAATAATTAAGCATCTTTGATGATAAAGGATAATAACGTTGAAGACCACAGACAGAAAATATCAGTTCAATAGAATGATCATGAACAGACTGGTTATTCCTTAAATATAACATTTGATTGTCATGATCTAAATTAATGTAAAATGCAGAAGGACATTGACTATGACAAACAAATTTAAATGAGTAAGGTTTAGAAGAACCAATTCCTAAACTAAAAATTTCTTTGAAAAAAGTTATAAATTGTGAAAATTGTGATGCTGTAAAAGCGTATGAATTATCATTATCATTATTAAATATAATGTTGTTTAAAATGTCAATTAAAAATGGTTTGTTTCGTTCTTGTACTTGTAAGTAATAATTATTCCTAAGTGATTTCTTAAATTCTTCAGGAGTGAACAATTCGTTAATTCCAAAGTTAAATCTTTCGTCTTGTGGTATTCTTATTGGTTTTGCATCTATTCTTGATGCCAATGTAGTTTTATAAAACACTAATCTACGACTTTTAGCATTAGATGATATACCTGGTTGTTCATAAGTTTGTTTTGCAATTCTATCAATGAAAGTCTTCCTTTTCTGTAGTTTGGTGTATTCTTCTGCACTTAGCATTGTTCTTCGGTTTCATGGATGTGAATATGATTTGTATTTGTATTAGCTTTAGATGGTCCTTTCTATAAAAAGATCTTTTTTTTACGTTGATTTTGGAGTAAGATTGAGAGCTTCCTATTTGGGACGTCAATTAGCACGGTTCTGAGAGCCGACTAAATCCATTAAAAAAATCAAAATCACGTACCGTTTTTACAAATTACAACACGTTTGTTTATCTTCCAAATCATAAACAAAGTCTTATAATATACCAGCAAGTACCTTCTTTCAATAATGAGCAATGGTAACTTCAGCTAAATACCGCAAATATAAGAAAAGAAAAACTTTCATTGATAGAATTGCAAAACAAACTTACGAAGAACCAGGTATATCAGAAAATAGTAAAAGACAACGGTTAAGAGCCTTCACGGATAATATCTTTGCCAGACTATCATCAATATCAATTAATATTCCATCAGATGAGAGATTCGATTTTGAATTAAACGAAATAGAGTCAAAAGAACAATTTTGGGAATCTCTTAGAAAGAATTATATTTTACAAGTTCAAGAAAATCATAAACAATTGTTAATAAAATCATATAAATTAGCAGTATTATCAAATAAAGATGACTTGTTTGATATTACATATTCATTTACAGTTTCACAATTTTCACAATTCTTAACTTTTTTCAAAGATATTATAAGTTTTAAACCATCTAGTAGTAAAGGATATTCATTACTCTTTCCTTGTCGTTATATAAATAAAATTAATAGATGCAAAGGTAGTTTCAGTATTGATTTGGATTATGATAATCAACTGATATATTTAAAGAAATCAATGGTCTCTGTTCATAATCATTCATTAATTGATACATTAGATTTTTGTGGATTGCATCGTTATTATGATAAATCATTACCTTTCAATATTTCTAAGCTTAATGGATCTAAATATAGTGATAAAATGCTTCATAATGAAACACAAAGAATTAACTTATATTCAATTAGATGATATAAATGAATTAAACTTTACAATCACCGAATCAATGAATATATTAGAATTTTGGGATACTGTTCGTTCATATAATTTGAATAATATTAGCAGTATAGTTTCAATTAATCAAGTAATTAAAATTTATGAAATGATACATTTTCCTGTTGAAGATCGTGTTTATTGCTTTACTATATCACAGTTTATTCAATACCATTTGTATTTTGGTAAAGTTTTCTATGCTCTTTTGAACACAAAAATAAGACTAATAGAAACTGGTTATGCCCAAAATGTGTTACTTTTAGGATGTGGTATTAGAGATGCTGTTCGTTGTGCAGTTGCATTCACTGTTCAGTTTAATTATGAAAACCAAAAAGTGTATCTTTGGAGAAGCTCTCCAAGTAACCATCATTCTCATTCAATAGATGAAATTTTTGATAAATGTGGAATCGTACCTTAAATAGTTTTATTTTTTTTTACTTAGATATATATTTCTTATTTTTATTCTATTATATTATTGCTGAAAATTTCAAATAGATCAGTTATATTTAAAATTAAGATGGCTTTCCAATTTTGGACTACTACGTACACGAGCACTGTTTTGAGAGTCCACTAACAAAATCTCTACAATGATACGAAAGATTTATAATTATAATATAATAGTAATTTTAATCATGAAGATCAGTAATCAATATAATACTGAAAACCCAAGTATAAAAAAAAACAAGTAGAAGAAGAACAAACAGTATAAGTAGAAAAGAAACTTGGATATAAAACAAGTCAAACAATATTTAAACTATTTGACATAATAAAAATGCCAGTAAAGTAACTCACAATCAGTAGTATCACCGGAAGCAGGATCTGGGAAATAAGTTAAATGCATCATAGAATCAGCTGAACCAGGACAGATATATAAATGATCTTTATAACCACCAACCCAAAGTTCTTTAATAATATATTCATAGTTAACTCTCCACTCAACAGCAGGCATACTTGTATCATATTCAGATCTAAAAACAAGATGTAGTTCATCGTCAAGAGTAAGATAAAGATGTGGAGTTTCTGAATCAGCATATTTTGTATAAATAACATCTCCATAAGTAACCCAAAATTGTACATCAGAACCACATGAACCATCATTACAAGCACATAATTGTTCACTACCAGGAGCACATTGAACAACACCATATCCACTATCACTTGTTGGATCATTTGCATTGAAATATTTATAACCAAAAATATAAACCAATTCATCAGTTGTTATACCATCTGCACTATCAGCGTTTGCATCAGAAACTGGAGCAGAGTTTGTTAAAACGGCTAAGGTAGCAAGAATAGTTGAAATCAATGATAATATAAATTGCATATTTAAATGATATTTTGAATGTTTTGAAATTTATTATTACTTTCCAATAAGTTAGAGAAATTGATCAGTTTAAATACATTTTTCTTGTAACTGGGAGTTGATACTTTGTATCCGTCCAGAGGCTAAGATGTCCAATAATACCATACTTGTTCTTATTAATTATAGAAAAGAGTCTAAGGGTCTAGGGGTCCAATAGTAGGATTGATATTTAAGGTCAACAAGCCATCGATCTGACCTTTCCCAGTTACATCCACGCACGTACCACCACGTATATTATATTTAGAAATATGAACTATAGTAATCAGGGGAATTCATGCAGGGGTAGTAGGAGCCCAATAATGAACAGTTATAACTTCTTATAATCAAAATATATAACTTAAGAGTTGGCTGACAAAATGACAAAAGAACAAAAAGGTTAAAATGGGGATAGGTGTGCTGAAGTATAGTTTCTAAATACAGAAACATGAGAATTATTAATATTTAATGTAAATAATGAACAGTTCCAATCAACCTCGGACCAGTCAAGGTTAATGAAAGAAGTTAAACAGTTGAACATACCAATTCTAAACAATTAATTGAACTGAACGAAGTAGTTCAAGTAAATGTATAAGATTGAAATCAATTTTGATCCTTTTTTATCTTTTTATCCCTTTTGTATAAAATTATTTGTCTTTTACTTTTTTTTTTATTTACAGAAAGTTATTACTTCGAACTGACAAGATCGATCATGAATATATAATATTGAAAAGCTCAAAACTCAAGTATAGAAAGAATACAAAACATCATAATAATATCTTTCTATAAAGCAAAAGGGGTAAAGGAAAAAAGGATCCTCCGCACCGCCACACCCGCCCACCGCCTCCCGCGCCACGTCTTATCTCCCCTTTGAAAATTCTCTCTTTTTTGACTTTTTGAAAAGGGATTTCCAAATCTGATAAAATGGGTCTAAAACAACACCAGCTACTCCACCACTTTCTTCCTGTTCTTATGCTCCAAATCAACCCATGTTACTCTCAGCTCTGACTATGCTAGGTGCTATTGGCACCTCCAGCGTTGGTACTTACAATTTGTCAAAAAAACTGATTCAAAAAACTAATAAATTTGATAAAATAATCGATGGTTTAACAATTCGATTAAGATTAAAAATTTTGGAAATTATTCTAACTAAAGTGATATCCATTTATGATATAATTTATTTAATAAATGATACATCAAATGAAGAATTAATTAAATTCATTAAAGAAAATTTAAATTTAAAAGTTATAATTTACCCATTTAATGAAATTTATACAAAACAATCACAATTTATTTTAAAAAATTATCCCTTTCAATTAATGAATAAAAAGTGTAAGCAACAAGAACAAGAATTACAATTACAATTGATTGATTATATCACTGAATATGAATTTGAATTGAAACATAAATTAAAATCATCATTAGATTATCAATCAACATTAGATTATTTATTAAAATTAAAACCTAATAAAATTAATATAAAAACAAAAGAGTTTGAATTAATTAATAAAACTGAATCATTACATGAATCATTAATGCATTTAGTTATTGAATCAATCGATGAAAATTTACAAAGAAAGTTTACAGATACATATAATTATAAATGGATTTATAACTTTGAAAAATTTAATAACTTAAGAATTATTACATTTATATCAAAAGCATTAATTACAAATTCAAATATACAATTATTAAATCAATTAAAAGAAATGAATAAACAACAATTATCAAAAGTTGAAATATATTATAATAATTTAATTTCATTAACTGATCGAAATATAATTAATGAATTTAATGATTCATGTGATATTAAAAATTCAATCAATTTAGAATTTTATTATGATGATCCATTATTACAATCAAATTCAAATTCAAAATTCCCAATATCAAAAAATATATTCACTTTAGATATAAATTATGAACCAAATGAAAGCTTAATTAATTTTAATAATTCAATAATAACATTAGTTATATCAATAAAATATTTAAATTATAATTTTTTAAATTTTTTTTCAAATTTAAAATATTTAACAATAGGTATATTTGATGATTTTAATAATGAACGAATAATTGAATTATTTAATTCAAATATAATAAAATTAGAATTAATTGGTTATGAACAAGATTCAATTAATAATTTAAATATAATTAATATTAATTTATCAAATTTAATAAATTTAAAAAAATTAATTTTAATTAATTTAAATTTAAATTCAAATACAATTAATTCAATTAAATCAAATAAATTAATGGAAATTTTCATTAAAAATTGTAGATTTGGTTTAAATGATATTTATTTACCAATTAATTTAAATCTTTTAACGATTGAAAATAATATAATAATGAATTTAAATTATAATAATAATGATGAAATCTATAAAATTATACCACCACAATCATCAAATATAAAATTACAATTGATACAATTACATGATTTTATGTCAATTAATGATATATTTGATTCATCAACCATAAAATTCTTAAATCCAATGATTAATTCAATTAATTCAATAATAATTAAACCAAAAAGTTACAAATTTATAAATTCAATTAAATTAACTCATTTTCCAACTGCAAGACAAAATAATAATAATTATTTTATAATTGATATTTATGAATGTATTAGAACATCAACTAATCCAAATAAATTACAATATTGGTATAAATCATATGAATTAATAATTACAAATTCAAATGATTCATATTATGATACATTAATTAAATTAATTCAATCAATAGATAAATCAATTGAATTATATGAATTAATAAATAATTTAAATTTTATTAAAGATTATTCAATTCAAATTGAATTATTAAAGAATTTTAATCTTGTATTTCCATCAATAATTAATTGTTTTGGTTATTATAAACCAATATTTAAATTTAATTTAATTGATGATAAATTAATTTATTCTAATATTAATGAACGTTATTTCCCAAATGGTATTAAATCTTTTCCTAATATATAGAGAGTTTTTTTTTTAAATTTTTTTGTATTTTTTTAATATTACGTCATGAACGTGCCGAACTTTTTGCCGAAAAAGACACCTAAAATTTCGTGTAAAAAAAAATATAAATAAACACCAAATCCCACTTTTTTAAAGGCAAAAAAACAACTTCAATTGTGTGATATTAACACATAAACAATGGAGAAGGTAATTGCAATACTCATAATACTAATGGGATTATTCATAAACAATTTTAAAACAATCAAAGATAAAACAATTCAATATACTAATTCAAATAAATTAAATCAAATAACATTATCAAAATTTAATAAATTTAAATCAATAATTAATAATAATGAAATACCAATTGAAATACTACTTAAAATATATGAAATTATAATAGTTAATGAATTTGAATTACTTACATTATTAACATTCTTAAATAATAATAAGATTACATTTGATAATTTATTAATTAAATCAATTTTATCAAATCAAGAAATATTTATAAATAATAATAAAAACGATAATGAATATATATTAAAATATGAAAATTCAAATAATGATAATACAATCATTTCAAAAAATGAAATGTTAAAATATATTCAAATCATATTTAAAAATAAAATTCAATTTAAAAAAATTAATTTTTTTGATTATTTATTTAAAGATATTGATTTTATATTATCATCAACTGAATCAATCCATTTAATTTTTAATAATGATTTATCATTATTAGTCATTTCAAATCATTTAAATAAAATACGTGAATTAACAATAACAAAATATGCATTATCATTTGAAATTAATAATAAATTAATTAAAAATTTAATTAATTTAAATCATTTAATTCTAGATACAAATGAATTAATTGATCCAACTACAATCAATGCATTAACTAACTTATTAAGCTTTAATGAATTAAAACTTGATAAATTATCAATTGAATATTTCATGTTATCATTAAAGAATATAAATAATGAATTAATTAATCAATTTATATTATTAATTAAACAAATTCAATTAAAACATCCACAATGTAAAATTGAAATATATACAAATGAATCAATTGATAACTATACAGATTTAAGATATTATACAACATTATTAATGAATAATGATAGTTTAAGTAATGAGATGAGATTTGAATTAATTAAATATTTTAAAAATTTACCATTAACACCAAAAACAACAAATTTATCATATTTAAATGAATTTAAGAATTTAAAGAATTTAAAATTAATTAATTTAAATAAATTCTTAATAACAAATTTTAATAATGAAATTATAATTAAATCAAATTCAATTAAAAATATTGAAATTTCATTAGGATTACATTATTTAGATTCATATTTATTTAATTTTAATGATGTTATTAATTTAAATACAATTTCATTTAATTTAATTTCAATCAATTTAAAAACATTTAAAAATTTACCAAATTCATTGAAAACAATTAATTTTAAAAATTGTTTTATTGAAGGTGTATTCAATGAAATTCCAGAACATATTAAAACAATTAATTTTATATATGATTTAACAGAAGATTTAAATTATGAAATACAACCAATATATGTATACATTATTGAAGAAGAAAACCATCAATCAATTATACCTAAATTCACAATAAATTTTAAATATTTCCCAAGAATGATTGATAATGATGAAGATGAACTTGAAACTGAATATCAATTAATTAAAAATTCATCAGATTTTATAAAATCATTAATAATTAATATAAACCAAAACCATGAATTAATAATTGAATTAATTGAAATCAATTCAAATAGATATATATTTCAATTAACTTATCCATTAATCATAAATGAATCAACTTATATTCCAACGACAAATATAATTGAAATAACAACAACAACAAAGCAACAACAACAATATGGATTAATAATTAATTCATTAATTACACATACTTTAAACAGTTTTCAACCATATATAGTTGGATATACGATCAACAACACTGAATCATTCATAAGTGAGCTACACACTGAATTAACTAATTCAGATGATGAATTCAATTATAAAATTGTGTAATTAAATTGTGTATTTACATTAAATTTATTTAGTACCGAAGATAGAGCCATTGCAACCACGCCGCCGCAGCTGTCAAAACACCTGCATTAATTATTAAACACTGTCATAAATAATATCAACACTGCCATAATTAATTAATCAACTTAATCTTGAAAACTCGGTAATTAAAGGGTAGTCAAGTGTATCAGAGGAACCTCGGGAACTGTTCAACGTAACAACAGGACGGACAATTATATCATCATTTATAAATTATAATCAGGTTTTACAGAATTCAAAAAAACAGTTTATCAAATATATCAATTTTATGATTTTATGATTTTATGAAATTTCAATTCCATGCAACAAATTCAACATTTTCTTCAACAAAATTAAATATAGATTTTGTTCTTAGTTCCGAGGTCATGCTTGTATAACTTGTATAAGAAAACATGATCGAAATCTGATTATTGTATCAATTTATAGGACCGGAAATCCAATTGTTTAGCGTTATGTTAACTAACTAGTTTGTTTATATTTGAATTTTGAATTTTGATGAATTTAGCAATTTTCCATTTTTGTACAACGAGTTTACGTGTATCACACTTAATTACAATACGTGTAATTGTTATATAATTGAATAGAATATGATCGACTATATACGATTGTAGTAATTCAATTCATATGAATAGAGCATGATTATACAAAGTTTAGTGTTAATTTGAAGTGTGTGGATCTGAAAGCAGCCATTTTGGATTTTTCACTTTTTTGACCAATAAAAATGAGCTATATATAATTCAAGTTTAATTGAATCTAGCTATTCGATCAACAAATCAAACATCATGGATTCAATAGCTACGTACGTACTGCAAGCATTAATTTGATATTCTAGGTTCCTGACTTCTTAGTAATTTTTAATGCTTTGTGCAGGGGTCTGACGTTCTGACGTTCAAAGTCTTAATGCTAAGTGTAGTGTAGCAAGGCCACTGGAACAAATCAACAGCAACTGTTCAAGTACGAGAAGTATCACCAGCTACAGTAATCACCATAATCACCAGTTATAGACCAGCAATGAACAGTATAGAAATAGCAATGAACATGGTGATCAGTATGTACATGTACGTACGTCCATACATCGATCAACTTACTTAATACTTTAACACATCAGACGGACAACATGCTATAAAGAATTATAAAGAATGGATTTGATGAAAATCAATTGAAATCACCAAATTCATATGCAATAATGCAATAAGTTAATTAGATTATGTACAATTAAGACGTTCCTTAACAGGATTCGATATGTTAGTGAACGTGTGGATTTAAAGGAGAAGTTGGAGAAGAAGTTGTGGAAGGTATTAGAGGTAATTTCAGATAAAGCCTTTTTGAAGTTTTGAATCATCTCTTTATGAACGATATATCTATCCATAGATGTGATATACCGGGTTGAAGTTGTTACTAGATATATTTGATATTTGATATTTGATATATCAACATTGTTGAACTAGTAAACGATCTATCTAACATTCTAATATTAGATAAGAATAAAAAATAAGAGGAGGTGAACGCAATTCAACTGATTAACTTTAGGCAGAGCTAGATAGAGAGGGCAGTTCAAACTGTCAGTCATTACTCAGTCACCTCGTAGATCAAGGCTACAAATACCCCTTCGATTCTTATCAATTATACCACAACTTCTATATAAAACATGACTTTAAATTAACAAATTAACACCTCGTGTAGAAACACCAAAATATATATACTTATCAATCCGAGATAAATGTCATTAAGTGAATCAGAGAAGAAGAATTTAAACGTTATTTGCCCAATTAGGACAAGTCCACATTCTTAGGCGGATTACTATTGGACCAACACAACACGCCCTATATTTGGGACTACATCCTCGTTAAATTTCAAATAAACGTTTCGTCCTGATCTAAATTGTTCTATGATAACTCTAGCTTGAGTCAAACTGAAACATGGTCCATCTGTGATACCATTGTCTGTTAAACACTTGAACAACAACAACTCTACAATTCCAGTAATCGAACTGGCAAACCTCTAAACCTGATATCAGTATCAGTATCAGTATCAGTTTACCCAGTTTCCCCAGTTTGTCGGCAACTTGTCTCAGAAACTGCGCCGCACGCCTCCCCTCGCGCCGAACCGGAAATCGGAATTAAATTCAATCTGAGAATCTGAGAATGTGAGTGCGCGCTCCTCCTTCAATTATCCCATTTGCACTATATAAACTCTCACATTTCCCACTTTTTTTAATAAATGGCTTTAACAATTTTTTATAAATTTTCATTTTCAACAAACAATTAATACAATTAATCAATCATGACTGTTATTCCTGAATTAGATATCCATCAACTGATCAATTATACTAAATCTTCTGTTGATAAATTAGAAAAAGAACAAAAAAAGAAAACTGAAAGTTGTGATTATTTAAAACTTGTTTGTCATAGTAATAATTTTAATAATTTAATGGATACATTACAAGACATAACTAAAAACAATGATATTAAATGTGAAAATGGTAAAGTTGTTAATATAAATGAAATGAGAAAAGAAATTAAATTAAAAAATAAAAATTCAATAATTCAACAACAAAATCAATTTGAATTAAATGCTGAATTAGATGAAAAAGAAATTCAAAGATTAAATGATTCTCAAAAACAATTAAGATTAGAAGCTCCTAAAAGAGCAATTGAAAGAAAAAATCAATTAGAAATTCAAAATTATCAACAAAAATTATTAAAAGAACAAAGATTATATGAACGTAAACAGCAAGAAAAACGTGAACAATTAAAATTACAAAGACAAAAAGAATTAGAAAAACAACAACAACAACAACAGCAGAAAAAACCTTTAAAATCATGTATGAAGAAAACAAGATCTTATGAACAACAACAACAATTAAGACAACAACAAAATCAAAGATATTTAAAATCTTCTTATCAATCTTATTCACAACAACAACAACAACAATTATATCAACAACAGCAACAACAACAAAGATATTATCAAAATTACCCACAACAACAACAACAAACAAGATACAATAGTAGAATCGTCTTAGAACCATTAACTCCAATCAAACCAATAACTAAGACTAATAATTATAATCATGATCAACGTCATCATCAACATCATAAAAACATTCAACGTAAACCAGATATAGATTCAAGATTATCATGGTTTTAAATTACTTATTTCATTCATTCATTTGTTAAAAAGGTCTTTGATAGATTTTATTTTGTTTTATATAAAGCTGGTATTTATATATATATATGTTTTATTTCAAATTACAACGCTTCGTTTCGTTTTCGCCGCTATTATGATTATGATGATAATGATAATGCTCTCTCTTATTATTAAATCTCTTGTGCTATATATATGCTAACTAGCTTGCTTGCTTGTGTTATTTCTTAGATTTTACTATATTGCTTTTTTTATTTTGATATTACTAATATTAATGTTTTTACTTTACTCTATTTGAGGAGTATATGTGTGTCGTTTTAGTTTTAATCTTTTATAACTTTTGCTTTATATCCTGTTTTTTTTAATATATTTGTTGCGCTTATTACAATTACATTAATTACTAAACTAATATTAATTAAAAGAGCTTAAATATATACAAGTAAAGGCAAAAAAAGATGGTCTAAATTATTCTGAAACAACAACTAGAGGAGAAAACCACTCGGGACGCAATCAAAACAAATTTAAATTTAATCAAATGAATATTATATATGATGATAACACACCCGAGCCATAATAACCAGTGATCACACAATCATCATAACCATAATCGTAATATCATAACCATAATCAACCTTGATTTATTCTAGATATATAACTCTTTGAAATTAAATTCCAACTTCTCATAAATTTAGTTGAACAATCATCAATACATTTAATTTCTTCATTATTTAAAATACTTTTTGGTTTTAATATACATAATTCAAAACAATTTTCAGTTAATGAATTAACTAACTGTGTTGCATTGGCTGTTGCTATTTCTTGTGAAACTTGTGAAATTAATTGATTTTTAATTTGTTCTGATGAATTTGAATTTGAACTAAATGATGTAGAGGCTGTTGTTGGTGTAGTAGTAGTTGGAGCTGTTGGTTGTATGCTTGGTGCATTGTCGTTATTTGATCCAAATCCTAAGAAGCCCATCTTTGTAGTGGTTATTATATTTGATTTATTTCTAGGTTTCTTTCTTCTTTAATTGTTTGATAATTTAATTTGATTTTTAAATTTCGATCGATCGCCAAATTTCTAGCGACGCAAAAATTAAACCCAGAGACGATCGACGAATTCAAAAAATCAAAACAAATAAATTGAAATTGCCCTTTTTTAAAGAATTTGCCATCCAACTTCTACCCAACTCTTCTTATAATTAGCATGAAGGCAATCAACCCCCTTTATAAATTGCTCAGGTCAGGTATCCTCACTACTTGATAACTAATCTGACTCAATTACTAGCCGTTACTCCGTTGGTTTGGATTTGAATATGTTCTAAAAAAAGAATAGCAATGAATATCATTTCAGTATTAACAACTACTAAAATTACTACAATTTATGAAAATTGAAACCTGTCTATAATCATCTACTTGATTCATTTAAAGCACAACCAGCCAATTCAGCCCAGTCCATGATTAAGGGAGATTCCTAATTTGTGAATAATAAGCCATCAATATTATTATGCATGGTAGAATCCAATTCCAACCCAATAAGTTCTATAGTTTTTCATTAATGTCTGTTTGGTTTTAAAATGGACATCCAACTTTTGTTAAATAGTTGTCATTGCAAATCTGATTGAAGATTCTTTAAGTGTTGATAGATCACATTTTTATGTTACATTCGTTATTTAAATTATCAATCTTGGAATTTTCTTTTTAACTATCTTGAAACATCGCAGTTATATTATTATTAGAACAGAAAGAATTAAAATAAAAGAAGTTGAACAAGCAATTCTAAAATTTATTTTCTCTGAGGTTTCTATATAGTGAACATCAAGATTATTAATTTGTACCATTATTGAAATTAGTTTGTTTCAAGACTTGCTGAAGAGAGTGTTTAACATTGGTATCAATAGCATTATTTTTCAGAAAAGGTTGCCACTGGATATAAATCATTTATCACTAAAATTATTTGTTCATTTATTGATATTGTTTGAACGTGTTTCTCATTTTTGGTTTGACATGTAGCAACAATAATGCTTTCAGTGTCCATATTTCCAGTTTCATTGAATAACCATATGAACCACTTAATGATTTACATGACTATATTGATAGTTTTAATTACATTTTAATCATTTATTAATGAATTAGTTAGGATGCTTTCATTGTATGCAAAGGTAGAATAATATATCTAAATCTCAAATTTTAGTTTTAATTCAATAAAATTATATTAAGTAGTTATGATGCATTATCAAACAAAATAGTTTTGTTTTTCACAAGGTCAATTGTAAGAGCATTAAACATGTTCAAAATTTCAACCATGCAGAGGAATATGTTTTGACTCTTTTAAGGATTGATTTATAAATGAATCAGATGCTAAATCATAGCTGAAGAAAACAAATGCTAATAAGTCCAGTTGATGATTATTGTCATTACCAAATATCTTGAATGCATAGAATGAAAGGAAAAGGAATTTTCTTTTTTGATCTTTTTTTATTCTTATACTTATAAGTACCATCATACAGATCCTAAGTTCCTAACCGTTTGCTTTTGCTTTCAATTTTGCTTTCAATTTTGCTTAAAATTTGATAGTATTTGAAACTATTTTTATTATATAGTTTTTGATGATTCTTCTTATATAATTTGATTCTTTTTAATACGATCAATTACTTTTACTTACTTAGTTTAGTTACCTTTAGTTTTCTTAATTAACTCTTAAAATAAAAAACAATTATAGAAGTACGTAGTATCAGCTATAGCTAGTAGGTTAGATTTGAAAGTATTTTCATCAATTAAATTTAAGGCCTGGATTTCTCTAATCTCCTTAATTGAATTTAAATTTTGAGGTTCTTCTTTATAACCTTGTTCCAAAGGAGTAACTCTCCTGATATATCGATAACATATATATGGAACCGTATGATAATCCAGATTTCTTTTAATTCGTTGCAATTCTCTCTCAAAAGAGCTGTATCGGAGCTTCAGCCCCATTCGGCAGTCCGCCCGCGCTTCCGGATCCGGATTGTATCCAACCAACTTCGAACACCAAAAGTTCAAAACTATAACTTGACAAGTCTTGATTGAATGAAGTTGTAGATTCATTTGAAAAACCTAAGGCATCCTAGAACATAGCTTAGTATGATTGCAATTGTCAGTTTATGAATTGACCAAGATCAATACTGCTAAACTCGCATCTTTAGCTAATTTCTCAAGAGAACATGGAGTTCCATAGACGGATTTCTTCCCCAGCTTTCCCCACATTTTTCCCAATCAAATCAAACAATTCAAGTTTATTAAATTCCTTAAATCCTTATAGAATATTCTTTTAAAATAGATTCGTCGTATATAATTGCCCCTGTGTGACTTGATTCTAATTGATTGCCTGATTGCCTGGAAAAAACTATTTAAACTGTGCAATTCCACTCTCACTTAATCTATCTTTCTTTTGTTCTAATTCAATCAATTCAATTCAATTATTAACACTTAAGATGTCATCAAATACATTATACCATGAAATTGCCAAATATACAGATATGTCAATTGACACACAAGAAGAAGAAGATACTGTTTATTTAAAAGAAAAATTTGGTCTTAAATTTTTAAATGCTACATCAAATCAAGCAATTTGCTTTAATAATTGGGTTAAACATCCAGGTGTTATTTTAGAAGCTTATGAATTAACAGTTAAGAAATTTAATAAACAATCTAAAACAATTCCAACTTTAGCTGGTTCTAATGTTGAATTTATTGATCAAATTATCTTTTATTGTATTGCAATTACTGGTAGAAATCAATTAAGAAATATTAATGGTAAAGTTTTATCACAAATTAGACCTAGATTAATGTATGATATACAAGATACTTTTGATTATGCTAAATCAATCATTGAAGCTTATGAAGATGTTGGTGTTGATAGATCAAATGTTATTGTTAAAATTCCAGTTACTTGGGAATCAATGCAAGCTGTTAAATTATTAAAAGAAATTAATATTTCATGTTTAGGTACCATTGTTCAATCTTTAGAGCAAGCTGTTATAGCTGCTGAAGCTGGTTGTGTTGCAATTTCACCTTATGTTGATGAATTTCCATTTAATGAAGATCCTTCAATTTATTCAAAAACTGATTTAACTAAAAATTATGGTTATTTAACTACAGTTAAAATTCATAAATATTATAAAGCTTATAATATTCCAACTGTTAATTGTATTGCTGCTATGATTGGTTTAAATACAATGATTTATTTATCTGGTGTTGATGGAGCAACTGTTCCTTTAGTTGATTTACATAAAATGTTAGCTGCTCCAATTCCAAAAGATATTCCAATTCCATATTTAAAGAAAACTTATACTGTTGAAGAAGCTGGACCTAAATTAACTTTTATTAATGATAAAGAAAGTTATTATAGTGTTTTAAAAGCTAATGATGTTGCTATTGCAAGAATTGATTATGCTGCTGCTTTCTTTAAAAGATTTGATGAAAAATCAATTGAATTAATTAAACATACTTTAGTTGAATTTGATAAGGTTGAAGGTTATTAGATGATTAACATTTAGCATTTAGTTGAGTTTATGAAGATTTATGGTTTATAAGGTTTTTTTTGTTAGTATATATAGATTTTTCGATTTTTCTCTTGCACTTTTGAACTTTAAAGGATCAAATATATTCAGATGACCTATTAATATATCTTTGTCATTATGATTAATTAGAATCCAGTTAATTAATTTGATTAATTAATTAATTGTTTTAAAAATTGCGACGATTTCTCTGCAAAACGTCGATCGACGCTCAACGTACGTACAATTTCATACAATTGCAACTTTTAACTGTTAATTCTGTTTACTACCCTTAACCTCTTTTAACTATTCATTTGATATCAATGGTCTCTATTTCATATTTAGATTTATGCAATTGCAATGTCTACTATTAGCATTTTCCCTCCCATTACCGATGATGAACTTACCAAACGGAGAAAAGAGTTTACTACTTATTTCAAGACAAGTCTTACAAAACAATATCCTCATGTTATTTCATTGGCAACTCTAGCCAGTTTTGTACCTAAAAAAGAATTAATGTTTGACTTCCAGTTATTGCAAAGAGAAATCATCAACATTACAACATACGAAACTCTACATAAGGCAATGACTGAATTTCATGGTCTTGCATCCAATAAATATTTGAAGACTCTATGGATAATCTGTTTACATTCTGTTCCTCCATTTGAATATATGTATCTGAATTATGATCAACTTTCTTCAAACGAACACCTTCTACCATTTAGTTCATTTGAACCTGGTAATTCAGTATCTCCAAGCGGTATAAGTCAATTCTCTAAATCATTAGAAGATAAATTTGTAAAAGATAATGTTGCTCTAGCCATAGACCCTAATATGCGTTCTTCTTATTTTGAAAAATTTAGATCTGCTCTAGAATCATCACCTGCTTTAGATGTGAATTGCCTTTTTCAAGATCTTTCAGTTTCCAAAAAATTAAAATCCTTATGTCTCCCATGTGATGTAAAGCTCTGTGAACCATTTAATGTTAAGCCTGCTTCAGTGATTCAGGTTCAACAAGTTGCCAATGATGTCTTCATCGATAGAGTTGTGAATATTATTAATTTCATAATTACACATTGCAAGGATATTAACCATGAGTTTAGTCTTAGTTGTGAAAAAGAATTTCGTTTGTCTGATCACTCTCCTGATTCACCTATAAGACCAGACTTCATTTTTGGTTTGAAAAAGCAGAAATATTATTCAGAAATATTAAATCAGCCTATTGTTACTGTTTTACCTTTGGAGATAAAACTTCCTTTCATTTATGGATTTGATGGTATGGATACAGCTTCTAGAAAAAAAGTAATGAGACAAATATTTACTCAATCAATTAAAGCAAGCTCATATTCCACAGGTTTGTTTGATTTGTTTCAGATTTACTCGTTCAAGTATCAATACAATCTCGAGATTTTATCTTCAAATAATAAAAAGGTCAAAGTTGCTTCTTCAAATATTGCATACAATTCTGGTATATTTTCATGGTTATGCAGTCTTGTATTTTCAAATACGTGTTATCATCTCAAAGAGATTGAAAAATCACATTCCATTGATATATATTTGAATAATTTAACAACAATCTTTAAATCTTTCCACGATCAAATAAAAATTGATGATCCTCCTGCAACAGTCCCATCACAATATCAAAATTCATCTCCATCAACATCTTCAACTCAAGCAAATGATACTAGAGAGAGAACAAATCATTCATCAAGAGAAAATCCAAAGGATACAAAGCCTACAATTTATGAAGATGCTAATAAACCAATTGGAGAAAAATTGACCAGTAATGTAGTTATGACATTTAACTCCAAAGATAGAGGATTTAAAATAATTCAAGATTCAAGAGGTCGCCATATCAAAATGATTTTAGATATGAAACTTTCTGTTCTTCAAAGCCATCATGGATTTGATCCTACTTTAAAATATTATAATAATTCTCCAACTATTCAATCAATGAATCCTAATATCATTGTAAAAGCAGCTGATTCTGATTTTTTTCCAAATGTTGCTGCTGATTATGAATTTGTACCAGTTAGTGATGTAGCTAAATATGCTGATGACTCAACAGACAACGAAATTAAAGTTCTGACAAGTTTAGCTCAATATAATTTAAGTCATCTCAACGAACCTATCCATTTTCCAGAGCTTATTTATTCGGGGGTCCTAAACTGGAAATTTACAGATGATAAGGGTTATGTTAGAAATTTAACTGGCCGTTATATTGCCATTGAAAGATTACCTTTCAGACATCCCACTATCAAGTCTGAGTTTGAAACCTGTTTGATAGAGATTGAAAGGATTGCTAAAGCTGGGTTTGTTCTAAAAGATCTAAGACCATGGAATATATTATATGATTCAGAACATCAAATAAGTTACATGATAGATTTTGAAGAGGTTGAACCTTGTGGTGATGATTTCAATATCGATACATTTATCAATTCGGTTAGAGAGATGTTTCCTAAATGGGAAGGAGAAATGAAGCAGTTTTACCATTATTAAAATTAATTGCTTGCTCAATCTATTATTTATTATTCGAAATATTTAATCTTTGCTCTTTATATAATCTTTGCTCTTTATACCCTTAGTTTAATTGTTTTTGTTTTTTTGTTCTTTTGTTTTTGATTCCTTATTATTTTTGAAACTCTTTGCTCAACTATTGTATTACTAGCTAATTCCCATATTTATTATTCGATTTTGACTATAAATATTAATCATTTACGACACGCAAAATGTTGCTGTCATAGTACGCGTGCAAATAACTAACCTGTTTTTAAGAAAGGGAAAGAATTCAAAGAAAGAAATAAAGAACCCCAGAAAGATGGAGTATTCTCAGTATTGTCAATATTTTTCACATTACTAGATTACACTGGTAATTCATTATACCCAAGATGTTCTTCAAGTAAGCCTCCAACCATTTATTCAAGATAAATAGCTGAAACCCAACCATCATATTTCAATCTAAACGGTTGTCTCTTTATTTACTATATCAATTAAAAGTTCAATACAACTATGCTCAATCAATTGCATATAGGCTTTAAGTCATTATTCACTGACATAAGAACTAATTACCAGAGTACACTTGGCTTACCATTTGGTTTTGTTAAAGCGGAGATAATCAACGGAAGTAAGGTCTCTCGTACGTATCGTAAGTACGACAACAAAAAATAAAGCATAGCTGTTGATATTTTCCATAATGACTATTTAAGATTACAATTTCCATTTGTATATAAATATAGCTCAGTTTCCTTTCATAAATGCCAGTCTATCATGTCATCCTAAATCAATCTATTACTTAAATTAAATCAATAGTAAAGAAACATGACTTCAACTACTAATGATCAATCAATCGATCTTGAAAATCAACAGAAAAATGATGAAGAGATTTATATTGAAGCTGATGCTGGTGATGGTACAACAAGAGAAGAACAACTTTTATATGGTAAACAGCTTATTCTTTGTGTTTTTTCAATTTGTTTATGTACTTTTCTAGTTGCATTAGACTTAACTATCACTGCTCCTTTATTATCAACTATTGCTAATCATTTTAAATCTTTTGATAAAGTTACTTGGATTTCTGCTGCTTTTATGTTATCTACTGGTTGTTTAACTCAAGTTTGGGGAAAGATTTCAATTGTTTTTGGTAGAAAATGGACTATGGTAGTTGGTATATTCTTCTTTGAAGTTGGCTCATTGATTTGTGCGTTATCTAATTCAATGGATATGTTAATTGTTGGTAGAGTTGTTCAAGGTATTGGGTCAGCTAACGTTCAAACTTTAGGATTAATTATTTGTTCAGAGATTGTTACAATTGATAAGAAACCTTTTGTCTTTATGACCATGGGTATGGTGTTCTGTTTGGCAACTTTAATAGGCCCGATTATAGGTGGAAGCCTCCAAAAATTTTGGAGATGGTGCTTTTATATTAATTTATGTGTTGGAGGTGTTGTTACACCTGCTTTTTGCTTAAGCTTTAATCCTAAAAGTCCAAAAGGTTCACTAATTGAAAAGTTGAAAAGACTTGATTATTTAGACATATTCCTACTGGTTTCACCTCTTGTTTTACTTTTACTTGCATTATCATTTGGTGTTTCAAATTATCCATGGAATTCACCTGCTGTTATATCATGTTTTGTTTTGAGTGGTGTTTTAACAATAGTATTTTGTATTTGGAATTTCAAATATTCAAAAGAACCAGTCATTCTTAAATCTATTATGAAGAACTTTCTTTTACAAATATCTGTTTTAGCTGTTTCATTTGGTCAATCTGCTTTTATGCTTTTAATTCAATTTCTCTCAATTTATTTTCAAAATATTAGAGGTTATAATGCAATGCATACTGGTTTAACAATGATTCCTTTAATGCTATTTGGTACAGTGTCAGGTATTGCTTATGCTATTCTTATTCAAAAAACTAGATATATTAAACCATATGGTATTGCAGCTAGTATTTGGACTACAATTGGTATAGGATTACTTGCTTTATTAAGAGTTCATGAAACCAGAGCTAGAGCAATTGGATTTATGGTGTTCTGCGGAGTTGGTGCAGGTGCTATTGTTCAACCAGGTATCGTTAGTAGTCAAATGCTAGCTCCTAAAGAACCAGGTGGATTAATTTTAAGTTCAGCTTATTTAAATTTTGGAAGATTTGTTTTACCTGCTATTTTTTCTGAAATTGCAGATGCTTTATATACTTCAACTTTAAAAAGTTATATTAAAGATGCTGCTAGTAAAGTTTCTAATACTACTGTTGATTTAGCTGAAATCATTGAAAATACAACATTACTTACTGAGTTAAATGAATCTGATAAATACATTGTTAGAAGTGCTATGTTAAAAAGTCTTCATAATGTGTTTTATTTAAGTGTTGGTTTATGTGGTGCTTGCGTTATTTGCTCTTTGTTCATGACTAATAAGAGACTTCCAAAGAAACAAGAGTTAAAGAAAGTTGAAGAGAAAGAACCTAAAGAAGAAGTTGATTCAACAACAGATGAAACAAATTAAAATATTGAGGATGCTTTTTCTCTACTTTTTGGTTTTTTTTATGCTTGTATTTACATATAACAGTTAGGAGAATTGATAGTTATTATTAATTATAAATATAATTCAAGTGATTGTAATATCACATTGTATCTTTTAATTAATTATAAATTTTTTATAATTTATCTCATCTCATCGCATTAAATAGCCGCAAAGCCATAAGACCGCATTTGACGCCACAGACGGCGCGGTGGCATAAACCTTTTTTTATTGGTTAATTCGGAGGCCCTCTTTTTTTTTTCAGGGATGATAACTGGATACCCAAATACTATGCTACAACAACATGGGCCAACCATGCCCAATCAGAGCATGTAATTAAGGAAAGTTAGAAACAGACACTTGAAAGTCAAACCATGATCACGGTCATTATCACTTTTTTCTCTTGTTTTCAAATGATTCATGAATCAAATCATTGAAATCTACAATCAATTTTTTTACAGGACAACACATAATAAAATAATGAATTCATCAGTATCATCAATTTTAAGTCTTTTTATTGAATTGCAAATATTTTTTATTCTTATCTCCATTTATGGATTAATGTATTTTTTCATTTTAACATCTACTTTTAATTGTATAATTCATTTGATTCATGGTAAATCAACTTTGTTAAGATGTTAATAGAAGACTTTCTCCAAAAGGTTCATCAAGGGTTTCATCAAGTGTTAGAGCTCTCATCAAGTGCACGTGTGGTTTACATAGAACCTGTTAAATTGATTCTAGATGATGAAAGAATCAATTAAAAGACTTCAGCTATATCCGTTTAGTTGAAACAAACAATTAAAGATTCAAGAATTATATTATCATCATTAATCATGTCTAATAACAACAGCTAAATGCTGTTCAATTCATCTATTTGAGAACTATTAAATAAAACAGTTTTAGATAAGAGTTATGCTAAAGAATTTGATAATATTTATGAATTTAAAGATGATACACGTTATTCTGAATAATTTACAACTTGATTGATACGATTCTTCTTATTTGAACAAAACAAATCTTTATATTTTTTTTAAGAACAAATTTATACATATATGAAATGCTAATAAATAAAACGTTTTATAATAATTTTTTAAAGAAAAGAACAAAAGCAAAATTCAAACTCAATTTGAAGTATAGTAATGATTGTACCAATAATCATATAATCAATAGTTAAAAGTATCAGGAAAACAAACGGAATTAAAAAAAAAGATAACCAACCTAGTAAATACCCAACCCCCAAACATAATCAATGTAATTCAAGTTTCAACTTAAATTCAATATCACCATAGCCTGGTTTAACAGGAACTTGTTTCCAACCAACAGGTCTTTGATCAGCAGTCCATCTATAAACACCACCATAAGTTAATTCATGTGTAGATTTATCATAAGCAAATTGAACATTTCTAATTTTTTGACCACAAATTAAATCACCATCTTTATCAATACCACAATTACCTTTATGTGATCTTAAATTATATCCACCAAATGGAGCCTTAGTTAAAAAGAATGTAGCACATGTACCTGATGAATACCAATGACCATTACTAATAATACAACCTTTTTCTCCAGATGGTTTTAAATATCCTCTTAAAGCACCATCTGTTGGTTTAGTATCACCTGGACCTGTATGTGTTGGGGCTGGAACAGGTTTATTCTTTGGAAATAGTTTAATACCAGATTCAGGACATTGTGAATTCATCATTGCTGGAATTGGATAATAATCACCAGTTAAAACAGAACCACGTAAATGATGGAAATACCAAACTTCTTGTAGTCCATTATATTTATTACATTTAATATAAACAGGTTGACCAAATCTAGCAGTTAATGTATCTTCAATTTGCTTCTTTGTATAAGTTTGTGTATCAGATGCAACAATACCATTTTCAGATAACCATTTATAAGTTGGTAAACCTTCAAAAATTTCAACAACTCTTTTATAAAAATCAACAACATTTTGATTTTTTTTATAATTTGTTTGATCATAACAATGTTCTTTAATTGTACTCATACATGTACCATGTTTATTAAATTCATGCATCCATAATGAAGCATCATTACCATTAAAATTTTTCCAAATTTTATTCATTTTTTCTAATAATTCTAATTCACCAAAATCTTTCAGAATTTGTTCAGGGTCATCAATTGTCATAGAATCATCACAAAATTGTTCATATTGGCCTAAAGTATTAATCCAGTTAGTATTTGTTTTCTCAAAGATAAAATAATAATAGTAGCAACTTACTTACCATTACATAAATCTGACCAAAGTCCATGAAGAGTGAACATATCTTCAGGTCCAACAGGTGGATAATAATCCCAGAATTGACTATAATAAAATAATTTATAATGTTAGTAAATTAAGGACAATTAAACAAACAATTAAAGTATGAAACGGATAACATACGTTGATAATAAAACACCTCCAGGGTATTCAAAACAACAACTATCACCAACTTCAGTGTTGTTTGTACAAGATAATGGCAAGTCGACAGGACACTCATGAACATCAAATGGGGTGTATTTGTTGACTAGAGAAGGTATTTCTAATGGCTGTTGTTGTTGAGTCCATAAGTCAGGTAAATGGATGGCAACAGATAAAGAGATGAAATTGGAAGCTAAAAGCACGGAAGAAGTCTGTAATTTCATATTGAACAAACGCAATGAATGTATCTTCTATGAAATGTGAAACTGGTTGTAATTTGTAAGCAAAAACTAGGAAAAGAGAAACCTGTTTGTACTGCTCTCTAGTTAGACAGATTTTGGGATCTTTCTCTTTCACTCCACGTTTATCGTTTTTCTTATCGCTTTGCCGGCTTGCCGGAGATAACCGGAGTTACCGCCAATTACCGATTGTTTTAAATCTATTTCCACAAACTCATGAAAAACTAGTATTTAAACAAATAGTTCAAAGTCTTATGTTTTATTAAACTTAAGTATATGTACATATACATAAATACATAGGTTATCAGATGTTATATGTGGTCTTCAAATCTCTTTTGTAATTGTTGTTACTCATGAAAAGTTTTCAATTGACTTTGATGTTGTTGAGATTGTAACTGTGCTTGTTTCAGTAGTTGTTCATGTTGTTGAGGATCAAGAACATATTGATAATACTGATTGTTATTTTGTTGTATGTAAGGCTGATGTTGCTGTAGTTGATGTTGCTGTAGCTGTTGCTGATATATGTAATGATGCTGTAGATGATACTGTTGTTGTTGTAGCTGTTTTTGTAGATATTGTTGTTGTAGCTGTTTTTGATGATCATTCATTTGATTTGGCCTTTTAGGGAAAAGTGGATGTAATCCATGATGATCAGCTGGCCTTTTATTAGATTTAACAACTCCATTTGGATTTATTTTTTCTGAAAAATAAAAGTCTCCAGTAAGTTTTATAAAATAAATAACAATATTTTCAATAAATTCAGGTAGTAATTTCTTAAAATCATTAACGCAATCTTCTGGTAAATCTTTAACAAGTGGAAGAAGTTCATTAAGTAAAATAATTGTAATTTCTTTATGTTTATCTTTCATTAATTCATCAATTTTACTTCTATGTGAATCAGAATATTGATTCAAGTTCCAATATAAGTCTTTAACTTGTTGTACGTTTGAGATTTTAAGAGTTGATTTGATAGTAATTGGATAAGTGTATTGAATGTAATATGCCACATATTGTAAAACAGAGGCCAACATTTGATAATTCCAAAATTGATAAACTTGAAACTTAGGGTATTTGGTGAGATTGAAGGAACTATCTTTTGGTATATAATCATTGATATCATGATATGTCATAGCTTGAACTCGTGTGAATCTTTTAGGAGCAAGTTGCTTCATTTTCTTATAATTTTGATAAAATACAGAGACGCTGTGATGTGAGTTTTGGCCATAATCAGAAGAGGGAGGATTGGTACTATCTTGAGCAGTAGGTGATGAAACGTTAGACATTGTTGAACATTGTTAAATTGAAGAAGTTATTGTTGTAACTTTTAGGACTTTTAGGATTTGTTGTTTTGTTGTTCATAAAAACATAAAAACTTACGCATTATAATTTACCTTAAATAGTCACCCTCTTTATAACATAATGTCACAACATAAAATATTCACTAACCCAAAAAACGGCATTGAAAAGATCTCATATTTATATACATTGAAGTCAGGAAAGTTCCATCAAAACACACTTCCAATTGAGTATGATCCATTAAAACCAAACCATTGTGGAATCATAGATACAAACCCACTTTTAGATATAGCAACATTCAATTTAGAAGCTTCTAATCATTTAAAAGATCCAAATAGTGAATATAAAATATCAAGAGCTCTGTATGATAATAGTAGCTATCTTATTGAAGCTCCATCAGAAATTAGTAAAATAAATCAAGTTTTACATCCTTTCAATAGAGATTATAAATCAATCAGCAAGTGTGGTAGAACAACTAGAATTAGTAAGTATAAGCAAGATTTATTTCCTGTTGATAAATCAGAATTTGATATGACATTTGTTGATTTCATAGATAATATTTTTTATCAACGTTTTAGAGCTAGTGAATTTAGAGGACGATTAAATCAGGAATTATATGGAGTATTTACAGATGAGCAATTTCAACTTTTTATCAAAATTTATGATGAAGATCAAGTTAATGCTGTTAGATTTCTAAAAGAATCAATATTTGATCCAACTCTATGTATTGGTGAAATATTAATTGAAAACTATCAAAATGGAACTCTAAGTAATCCACTCACAGATGTCAGTACTGCTAATGAGTAGTTGGAAATTACAAAATAAATTATGAGTTATCTATGATATAAAGAGTTCTTTTACTTATTTATAATTGTTTTATTTTTTTTGCGGGTTTGTAATATATTATATGCACTTATTAATATTAATATGAATGTGAATATGAAATTTCATTCATTTATACTTAAATAAAAAATTAAACAGTTCAAGCCTTTTCACGAGTCTCATAACCAACAGTCTCAATGGCATGATCCTCAGGCTCCTTAATATCATCGTCTGCTTCTTCATCTTCAGCATCTCTTCTTTCCAAAGATTCTTTTAACATAATCTTATCTAAATTCCAATATTGAATTAAATACAGAATTGCAAACACAAAAGCAGCAATAGCAATAGCAGCATTTGGCCAAATTAATAATGGATCAACCATTGAATTAGAAATAGCTTCACTAACAGCAGATTGTAAAGCACTAACAAATAAAAACATAGCCATAACTAAACCTTTAGCTCTAGCAGGAGCTCTAGTATAAGCTAATTCATAACCAACAGTATTAGCAAAACATTCACCAGCAGCACCTAAAATATAAATTGAAACAGCTCTCCATGCAGTAATTGGTGAAACTCCAGCTTCACAATCAGATGCATGCCAACCACAAGGTGAAGTATCATAAACTTGATATTGAATTATAGCAGCTGTCATTGATGCAAATGCACCTAATAAAAATCCAAATGTAATTTTATAAACTGGTTTTGGAGTTAAATGATATTTAGCTAATAATGGATAAACACCATAATTTAATATTGGAGCTAATATAATAATTGTTAATGAATTGAAATTACTAAATAAATCATTTGGAACATTTTTTGTTGTCATTGCACCAGTTAACATATTTAAAGCAGTACTTAAACCACCATCTGATAAATAAAATAAAATCCAATATAAAAACATTAAACCTTGAGTAAAAGTAGATCTAAAATCTCTAACATCTTGATCAGTCCATGTAATTGGTGAATTGGTTTTAGATTTATAATAGATTTCACCTCTTGCAAACATATTACTTGGATATGCATAAGCCCAGAATGATTTTTCACGTAATCTTTTAATAAAGCCACCTCTTAAAGTAACTCTCATAACTTTTGCAACATCAGATAATATGGAACCTGTAGGTTCATCGTGTTCAATGTAACGACAAATGATTAACATGAAAATACAAACAAGAAGATAAAAGATACCAGGTGTTAAGAAAGCTAACCAATAACCAACATCTCTAGCAGCATATGTTGTAGCAACCAAGAAAAATCTAAAGTGTTAAATGATATGTATAGTTAGTATAAAAAGTTGAATAATAATGAATAAATATATTGATAAAATCAAACAATAACTTACGCCTATAATGTAAAGAAAGTAATTAAGAGTTAGTATTTGTTTTTTGAATTTTAAAATAAAATCATAAATTTAAAATGTAAACATACTCCAATATTAATAGCCCAATAAAAGATCATTGTAATTCTTTGTAAAGATTCTTCTCTATCAATAAAAACAATTTGACCATGTTTATTTTTTCTTAAAACATTAGTTTTATATGGATATTGATCTAACAGAAAAGGTAATAAATTTGGTTTAATCATACCAGTAGCAACAGCTAAAGATAAAATAGCAATAACAGTTGGAGCTAAACCTTTACCACTTGAAATAACTGAAGGAATAGCAGCAATGACAAAAATGATATGAGAAAAGAAACCAACCCAAACACCAATCATAATAGCTCTTAATTTACCTAATTTAGCATCAGCTAACCAACCACCAAATAAAGGCATAACATAAGCCATGAAACCTAACAAGTTGATAAATGCATTAGCATCAACAGAACCTAAACCTAAGGCACCAGCGGAATCATTTGCAGTATGAGTTGAACCAGTAGTTGAACCTTCAGGTAATGGTCTCATAATAAAATTAGTTAAAATACCTTGAACACCATAATATGAAGCTCTTTCAGCAAATTCAACAATCAACAACATATAAATGATGAAATTAATTTGACCATATTCCATAGGATATTTAAATTTATCTTCAGGTAAAGCAAGATAATAACCATCAGGATTATATTTATCAGTATATTCAGTAAATAATTCACGATCAGATAAACCAGATGAAGCATCAAGTTGATCAAGTTGAACTTCTTTGATTTCTTTAGTCACTTCTTCTTCTTTCTTTAATTCCGACGTTGACATTTTAAACAATAAGAAGATATATAATTAGCAAAAGAAAGCAGAAGCAGAATTTTTCTTTGAATTATAAAGAAAGGTATATGGGTATGGGGAGCCCATTACTTATATATGATTTTTAACTGGGGGCATATCGATTAATCAATGATCATCTATAGGTTAATTGTTAAATCTAGGGTGGTATATCCCCATGTATCCGTTTGAAGAGTAGGAGATGGTTTAATTAATGAAGATGTGGTATTCCAGATCAGCAATAGCCTGCCAATAGGCAATGGAAGAAAAAAAGATGAAGTGCACGGTGATGTGGTGTGTTTAATTACATGGGGATTAAACACTCTTCGCAGCTCTGAAAGGGTCCATGGTGTGGTGGAAGTGATGGAGGTGGTGTCTCTGGTGTGTTTGCCAGTAGTCCCAGTCAATTTGAGCTGTTTTCAGTGTTATTTGATGAAGTTGAAGTTGTTGAAGAACCTCGGTGAATTGGGAGATAATTAATCCGCGCCGGAATAATCCGGTGAATTAGTCCGAGCCCGAAAAAAAAACAAAATTAACTGCTGTTGTCCATATGTTTCATGATGTTGTTCATCTTCTTCTTCAAGGATCAAGCAATACAACAACAACTACAGCTTGAAGTACCTCAGACGACCGTCTGTGGGCGTACATTTACCTCAATGCAGCACAAGGTATATTCCCTTCATCTATTCATGGGCAACTAGTTGATCCAACATTTCAATTTGCCACCTGCCTTGATCAGTATCTTGCAGTTTTATTTACACTATCTATATCTACACCTTTATGACAACTCTTATTGATCAACAATATCCTCTCCCAAGTCTATGTCCAGTTCTATGTCTGATCTCGTCATACTAGAGCTAGGTAAAATAACAATGAAACATTTACTTCCATTTTTTGCTAAATTGGAATTATCTTTCATCACTTTATAAAGAACTTCATGAAAATACTTAGAATTAAGATATAAGTCATCAAGATTGTATTCATTTTAAATTGTTTGGAACTTTTAATATTTCTTTCTGTTGATCATTATTTATTATTCTTTGAATATCCAGAGATTCTTCCAATTGATTTAAATGTCATCGGAAAAAATCATTAGTCAAGTAAAAACAAAAATGAATGAAATATAATTATTCATTCTTTTCTAAATCACCACCATCATATGCAATTGTGTTATCGTTTTCATCTAACAGTAGCTCGAAGAACTGGAAAGATAGATATATTTATAAGGAATAATTGGACAGTTTGAGGTTCAATCTCTAATTGTTCGTTATCTCAACATAATCTGTTAAGGGTTATATTGCTTGGTAAAGGATTTAAGACTATCTAACTGCTTGTCAACCCATACTTCATAATGTGGTGGTGCTACAATAATTTTGTTGAAATCTTCAATTGATGGACTATATAGGCATTCTAGTTTAATTATTTTAGTTTTACCAAATTTTGAAATAAATTTGTTGACTAAAGTACCTGATCTAAAACTAAAATTTACATGATATCTTAGATCAAATAAAACAGCCAATTACTGTTATTTTTATTCTAAAAAAATTTACCTGATATTATTGACTGTGAATAAATAATAGATTTCTTCTTGATGATGTGATCCATGTCCATCCATAATAACAAGAGCAGGTGTTTCTTTTGTATAAAACAAAGACGACCTCTTACTAATATATCTTACATATTCATTATTATCAAAAGGTTTTCCCGCTTTTTTGTCATTTTGAATTTTTGAAAGTTCAATACCAATGTTTATTACTTGATTAACTTGTGTAACTATTGAGGTATGAAACGTTGTTATATCCTTACTTTCAAATGTTGAAACGGTTGTTATATCCTAATACTTTCAAGTTTGAACTATAGTTAATTTATACAAGAGAATTTCGTACTGTTCAAATGGATAAAACTTTTCTTCTTTCCAAAATCTTTTACATTTTGTTTTTGATGAATGTGTATCAAATTCAATTCAATCGATTTAATTAACTTATAAACAATTAATAAAACATTCAACAGGATTTTAATATTTTACTACAAAGATAAAAATATAATGAAAAACTAAATAAAAATTTCAATTTCTTTTTTTTCTTTTGACTTTGAACAAAATCAAAAAGATAAACAACGTATAAGTGAAGAAATTGACCAGCACATTTCTTATTTTCAACACACAAGATTGGTTTTAAAATCTGCATCCAACAAACAGCAAAATCATTGGCCTGTAAACACTTAAAAGCTTTATTACGTAAAGCATGTGTGATTATATAGTTTTATAATAAAAATCTAAAAGACGACCTCTATATACTAATAATATACACAGTATTATTGATTGAATCAAGCATTTTGACTGCAGCTATGTCAGTAAACACAGAATTCTTTTTTACTTTACAACCCAATTAAGACTTTATTATAAACTTCTCTAAATTAAATCCATTCCATAAATTGAATATCAGATCGATGATGTTCGTTATAGCTATCCCTAGCTTACAATAAACTTTAAGTAATATTAAGCCATATGCTATCATCATATTGCGTATAGTACATCAATTAATTATACACTCTCAAGAATGACATACAAATTGTAAGTTTTAAATAGCATTTTATATGATTTTAATCAAGGTAAAACTGTTAAAACATGTCCAATAGCCTTGTACAGACAAGGACCCAGGAATTTCTTAGAGAAAACAGTTTTCAGTGTATAATGTTACATGCCTGAGAACAAGATAAGAGTCTCGTTTCCGAGCGCAGCGCACCAGGGCGTGCCCGCATCCGGCGGAGATGGGGCATTTCAGCCACACCGGCACCGCGGCCGGTGACAGATCCCGGACGGTGCCCTATCGCCTGCCGCTCGGTTTTGAGCACGCGTAATTCGGGCTATCAAATCATCTCATAACTTATTCTTATCAAAATATCAAATATATCATGAAATATGTAATCAATAAATCCACTGGATATAGGAGGTTATAGAAATCACTTAATTGAGTCACTTCAACTCTTAAATCCATCAGAAACACATCAATGCTGTTCCATTGTCAATGACCTTGGCCACTTGGCAATTGGTCTTGGATTCTTGGTATAAAAAAAATTTAAAAAAGTTGAACCCTTAAACTGTGGTATTGTGGAAGCTACTGCAAACCTGAAAAAATACATTATTCATAGGACATCGCCAAATAAACGATGGATTCCCATAATCCACCCCTTTAAGTGATGATATACTAAGTATAGCTAGCTATATATATAGCTGTGGTGGTAATAACTGAAAACTAGCTGGAAATAAGTTTAGGAAAAAAAGAAAGCGATATTGTGTAAAGATACACTTAATTCCTTATCTATTATGATTATGCTTTGATTCTGTTCTTGCTTCCCCTTTAGTCATAGATCGACTAATGTTCATCACCACCTTCCCATTTGCATCCATATATAAACCTCATGATTTGCCCCAGATTGAATTAATTAATCATCTTCTTCGAAAAAACTCATTTCTTTAAGATCATAAGATGTCTGTTGACAAAAAAAGTGTTGAAGTAGTTTCTACTTCAAAAGATTTAGAACAAACTGAAATTATAACAACTACTTCAACTTCATATGATTTATCAGGTCATGAATTGATTCCTGATTATAAAGATGAATTTAATCCTGATGGTTTATATGTTGCAACTCCTGAAGATAAATTAAAATATAGAAATATAATTGGTAAAATTCAATTTATTGCTTATTTATTCTTAATAGTTGAATTTGCTGAAAGAGCTTCTTATTATGCTATAACTGGTGTTTTAACTAATTTTATTATGAGACCATTACCTGAAGGTTCAACTACTGGTTCAACAAGTGATCCTGATGTTGATGCTGGTGCTTTAAATGAAGGTTCTGTCATGAGTAATGGTTTAACTACTTTATTAACATTTTTAGCTTATGTTGCTCCTTTATTTGGTGGTTGGTTATCTGATGCTAAATTAGGTAAATTTAAAACTATTATGATTGGTGTTTGGATTGGTGTCGTTTCTCATATTATCTTTGTTATTGCTGCTATTCCTCAAGTTATTTCTGGTGGTGCTGGTATTGCTCCAACTATTATTGCTATCTTAACTTTAGCTTTAGCTACTGGTTTATTAAAACCAAATTTATTACCTTTATTATTAGATCAATATCCATATACTTGTAATGTTTTAAAAAGATTAGAATCTGGTGAAATCATTTATGTTGATAGAGATAAGTCATTAGAAAATATTACAATGATTTTCTATTGGGCTATTAATATCGGTGCTTTTGTTGAATTAGGTACTTCTTATGCTGCTAAATATGTTGGTTATTGGTTAGCTTTCTTAGTTCCTGGTATCTTATATTTCCTTGTTTGTATCTTTATGGTTTTGTCTGGTAGATATATCTCACATCCTCCTCCAACTGGTTCAATTTTAGGTAGATTTGCTAGAGTTTTAACTGTTAACTTTAGAAGTGGTTTTATTGGAAGAATTAAGAATAAAGAATTTTGGGAATTTGCTTATCCTGAAAATATGGCTGCTCGTGGTGAACTCTATTATAAAGCAAAGAAACAAACTCCAATTACTTGGACTCAACAAGATGTTAAAGATTATAGATCAACTACTTCTCAATCTCTTATGTTTTTATATTGGGTTATTTTCAATTTAACTGATGCTGGTCTTTCAACTGCTTTAAATTTACAAGCTGGTGTTATGACAACAAAAGGTGTTCCAAATGATTTATTTAATAATTTTAATCCATTAACAATTATTGTCTTAATTCCAATTTTAGATTATATTGTTTATCCAGGTTTAAGAAAATTTGGTATTGAAATTTCATCTGTTCAAAAAATTACTTTTGGTTTCTTTTTAGGTACAATGTCTGCTATGGTGTCTGCTATTTTACAATGGAGAGTTTATCAAACTTCTCCTTGTGGTTATTATGCTTCTACATGTGATGAAGTTTCACCAATTTCTGCATGGCAACAAACTTCAGTTTATATCTTAGGTGCAGCTGGTGAATGTTTCTGTTATACACAAGTTTATGAATTAGCTTATACTAGAGCTCCAGCTAATGCTAAAGGTTTAGTTATGGCTTTATTCCTTTTAACTAATAGTTTATCATCTGCTATTATTGAAGCTATTTCAAATGCTATGGTCGATCCAATTCTTATCTGGCCTTTTGTTGCTATTACTATTGCAGGTGCTATTGGAACTGTTGGTTTCTTAATTCAATATTGGAACTTGGATGATATTATCGCAGCTGAAGCTTTAGAAAGAGAACGTGTTCGTTTAGATGCAGAAAAAGAAGCTGCTGCTGCTAATGTTGATGCTAATGGTTCTTCTACTTCAGTTGAAGTTGTTTCATCAAGAGAAAAAGCATAGGTATTTAATATTCGTTTAGTTGTTGTAGTTTTCTTTTTTGCTTTTTAATTTAAATCGATTGTCTGGTTTTTCTTTCTTTTTTGATTTTACTTCTTTTGGTATGGAATCAAACTGTGTTTGATTCTTTTACTATTAAATAATTTAACAATATCCTTCAATACTTATTTTCATAGAGTATTAACTACAAAGTAATAACTATATTGTATAAAACCAAAAGAAAGATGAAATTGATTTGATGCATATTAGATCTTCTCATTAGATACATTCAAAGAACAACTTGTGCTATATCCGATATGGCTATAATGGTACACCTCTAAAAATGTTCTTAGAGCTGAAGCCTTTTTTCCTTTTTTCCTTTTTTCCATGCATTAGTTTGAACATGAAAATCCAATATATATATTGTAGTCTGGTCAAAATTAGGATCATTATGTCGATATCGTACCCAGAGCGTTCAAAATCAGCTTAAAAAAGTGTTGATTTATTTGTGGCACATTATTATAACAAGCCACGCGCAAGGGCCGTAACCGTACCTTTAATTTGTCTTCTCACTTCCCCCCTCCAAACATTGAACAAAAGGATATAATTAGTAGATTATGTAGCAGCACACAAAGTACTACTACTTCTATTTCTATTTCTATTTAATCTAAATATAAAAAAAATATTGCTAAATGCCTTTGAAATCGATGAACATAGAAAAGACGCAAAAATAGAAAAAAAAAATAGATCACACAAAACTATAACTTAATCAGAGGATATTTTACATCTATCAAGGAGAACTTTAAAATCATGAGAATGTCTTTGATTTGGTCTTTTAATTAGATACACTTTCTTGGTTATTGAATCCAAAACAATTCTCAATGCCATTTTACAATTTGTTTCCCTTGTACGATATCTAACACAATTCAGATAGAACGTAAAAGGTGCCTTATAATAGTCCCCGGTACGTATCTGTAAACATTTTCTAAATAATGTAACAAACTGAACAAACTGTGAGATATTCATTGAATAAACCTTTTCTATACTAGCTTCTTTGTAAAATGTTTCGTATAATATAGATTTCAAATCATTAATGTTATCGCTTGCTATTTTTTCATCTTTAAATTTTCTCAAGTATGAGATAATTTGTTTTTTGGTCATATATGATCCAAATTCTAAGTTAAAACGTGAGTCTTCTTTGGTCAGTGTGACTGGTATTGCATTACTTCTGATATTCGTTAATCCAACAACATTATTTAAAGGATCTATAAAGTCATATTTTTTGATCAGATTCTTGTTGTATTGATCATTAAATAACTTGATGTTCTTAACATATTTCTTTAATTCATTTTCATCATAGATCAAAGGCATTTCAAATCCCATAAGTAAGTCAGTAAAATTATGTGAATGAGATTTAATGAAGCAAGTTCTCAAGTAACACATTTGATTATCAAAATCTATGTCCATACAAAGCTTATTCTTACAAGACTTTGATCGATGGAAAACACATGGAAAATATATTTTATCAGATGCAGTGGTTTGAACACGTGTAAATGAATGGCTAAGAAATAACAAAAATTGACAAACTTGAGATGATGTAAATGCATAACAATAATTAGTTGAATGGTAACAAAAATAATAATATAATTTTATAATTTCCAATTGATTATGAGGGCTGATTAAAGATCGATATTTTTCTTTCTCTTTTATTAACTCCCAGAAAGCACTAGACCTTTTTTTATTTTCAGTAATTGGAATCTCATCCATATCTATATCAAATCTATCATCTTGAGATATTCTAACAGGAGCTGAACACAACCGTTCCTTAGATATTCGATTATGTGCTAAAATGGTGTTAACTCCAAGATTGTTCAGCTTCTTTGACTTGTCTGTCCTTTGAGTTCGAGATAATTCAACAGATCCAATTTGTCCAAATAATCCAGCCGGTATTAAGTTTTTCTTAGACTCTGACATAAGTCGGCATTGGCATAAGAATAAAGAAAAGTAAATTTATAGAGGTAAAGTATACGTATTAACCAGAATTATAATCAAAATCAATAAATTAATTTAAGTTAGAAACTCGTGGCTGTGGTGGCGCATAATGTAACTAGCCACAAAATTATCAACACTTTTTTTAGAAAATGAGAAAGAGTGATAATAAAATATTGACCTATAGAATATAAATTAAAAACTAAAAACCTTAAGCTTTAAAAAAACATAATGAACAATTGAAAGTTCTTCAAAACTATTTCCCTGCTACTTTTTCTTGGGTAGGAACAATTTCAGTTGTAACATGATCTTCTTCCAACACATTAGATTGCTCATTGTGTTTCTCTTCTTGTACAGCATGTTCCTTTTCCAATGCTTCTTTAGCCATCACTTCCTCTAAGTTCCAGTACTGGATCAAGAAGCCAACAGTTGAAATACCACCACAAATGGTAATTGCAACAAATGGCCAGATAAGAATTGGATCAACCATAGCATCTGAAATAGCTTCAATGATAGCAGATGATAAACTAAAATGATATTACTCAAATCCAAAAGTTAGTAAGAAGTTATAAAAGGATAAAACAAATCAAAAATTGTATAATTTAACTTACCTTGTTGTTAATAAAAATAAAGCCATAACTAAACCTTTAGCATTATCAGGAGCTCTAGTATATGCTAATTCATAAGCTTGTGTATAACAGAAACATTCACCAGCTGCACCTAAAATATAAACTGAAGTTTGTTGCCATGCTGAAATTGGCGAAACACCAGCATCACAATCTGATGCATAATAACCACAAGGTGAAGTTTCATAGACTCTCCATTGTAAAATAGCAGAAACCATAGCAGACATTGTACCTAAGAAGAATCCAAATCCAATCTTATGAACTGATTTAAGACGAATGCCTAATTTTAACAGACCTGGATAAACAATATAATCTAAGATTGGAATCACAACAATAATAGTTAATGGATTGAAATTATTGAATAAATCGTTTGGAACATTATCAGTAGTCATAGCCCCTGCTTGTAAATTTAATGCTGTTGAAAGACCAGAATCTGTTAAATTGAAAATAACCCAGTATAAGAACATACCAGACTGTGAAACAGTTGATCTATAATCTTTAACTTCTTGTGTAGTCCATGTAATTGGTGTTTGTTTCTTAGCATTGTAATAAAGTTCACCACGATCAGCTATATTTTCAGGATACGCAAATTCCCAAAACTGTTTATTTCTAATTCTTGAAATGAAATTACCTCTTAAATTAAATCTAAGAACTTTAAAAAGTTTACCTAATAATGAACCAGTTGGTGGAGGATGTAAGATATATCTACCAAGTAATAACATGAAAATACAGACCAAAAAGTATAAGATACCAGGAACTAAATAAGCTAGCCAATAACCAACATTTCTTGCAGCATATGCAGTACCTAAATGAACAAAAGCACCAATATTAATAGCCCAATAGAAAATCATTGTAAGATTTTCTAATGACTTATCTCTATCTAAATAAATAATTTCACCAGATTCTAATCTTTTTAAAACATTAGTTCTGTATGGGTATTGATCTAATAATAAAGGTAATAAATTTGGTTTTAATAAACCTGTAGCTAAAGATAAGGATAAGATAGCAATAATAGTTGGAGCCATAGCTTTACCACTTGTAATAACTTGAGGAATAGCTGCAATAACAAAAATGATATGAGAAACGACACCAATCCAAACACCAATCATAATAGTTTTAAATTTACCATATTTAGCATCAGATAACCAACCACCAAATAATGGTGCAACATAAGCTAAGAATTTTAATAAAGTAGTTAAACCATTAGCAGTTTTTGAACCTAAATCTAAAGCACCAGCAGAATCATTTGCAATATGAGTAGAACCAGTAGTTGAACCTTCTGGTAATGGTCTTAAGATAAAGTTAGTTAAAACACCAGTGATACCATAATATGAAGCTCTTTCAGCAAATTCAACTATTAAGAATAGATAAGCAATATAATCAATTCTACCTTGAACATTTCTAAATTTTAATTTATCTTCAGGTGTACCAACATATAAACCGTCTGGATTAAATTCATCTTGATATTCTGGAATTAATTCATGATCTGTAAAATTATAAGATTCACTTGTGGTAATATCAATTTGATCAAAAGTTGTAGTTATTTTATGTTCAGAGGAATCTATTCTTTCTAAATCCTTTGATTCAATAGCAGTAGTCATTATTTTCAAAGGCTTATAAATAATAGTAGTAAAATTGCAAAATCAGTCAAAATCAGTCAAAATCATTGGGAAAACTGCCAGATTTATAGTGGATTGAAGTCAAACAAGAGATAACATATATTGAACTGATAAACGTAAATAAAGTATTTGACATATCTCCTGAGATCGTATAATTGGTTTAAGTTTAATTCCATATATGTTTGTACCGATAAATTTAAGTTATACCAAGAAAAAACGATGAAAACCTAGCTCTTGATTCAAGCCAAGTATGATAAGAAGTAATCATGCGGAACGGAAACCAACCGATGATGTTGTAACATTAGCATTATAACTCCTTGAGACACTAATATGAAGCTTTAAATCTTTTTATAACGTGCTTTTTAGTTAATTTGTGAAGTAATTGTAGAGTTATTAGAGAAAAGTACGTCTCATTTTTGTTCATTGAGAAATCTTTCTGTCTTCCACAGGCTCATATTCGCGCAAGGTGGACTTTTTTAACTAGCGAGATTCCCTTCTACTTTCCGAAAGCGGGATGCTGATTTGCTCGAACGTGAGACTCTTATCTCTTATGTATTGGAACCCTAAAGGACCCTGTAATTGGACCCTTAACTCTAATTTTACAAAATCAACCGAATCAAAAGATTACTCTGACCTTTATCCAATATTCTACACTACAAAACGGTATTTAACGTACTGGTTTCATCAACAATATGGTCTATTATAGCATCAAAGATCAAGTCTTGCTTCATCTTGCTGTACAGAAGATAATTGAACGTACTTCTAGTAATAAAGTAATCTCATTTTTAATTATCTCTCGGATTTCATGTATTAATCATATGTTCAGATTAGAATTATAGAATTGAATTAATAAAAAAGCTAGCTAGTATAAAAACTTTAAAAAGAATAAGAAGATATAGTTTAACTTATAGTTATTTTTCCTTAGTTGGAATAACTTCAGTTGCAACTTCAACTTCTTCTGATGCTGTTTCTGCTTCTGGTTCATTTTGCAATTGTTCTTGAAGAGCATGTTCTCTTTCCAGTGCTTCTTGAGCCATAATCTTCTCTAAGTTCCAATATTGAATTAAGAAAGTAACAGTTGAAATACCACCACAAATGGTAATCTATAGATTAGAAAAGGTAAGGTTAGTATTGGGTTCAAAACAATGTTTAAAATCAGAAGAAGTATAATCTCTTATTTTGAATGCGAAATTTCTTAATACATACAGCAACAAATGGCCAGATAAGAATAGGATCAACCATGGCACCAGATATAGCTTCAATGATAGCAGATGATAAACTAGAGTATTAAAAATGTTAGTAAATGTGTAAAAAGTTAAAAAAAAACTTTGTTAAGATAGTAAAAGAAGAATATCATACCTTGTTGTTAATAAAAATAAAGCCATAACTAAACCTTTAGCATTAGCTGGAGCTCTAGTATATGCTAATTCATAAGCTTGTGTATAACAGAAACATTCACCAGCAGCACCTAAAATATAAACTGAAGTTTGTTGCCATGCTGAAATTGGAGAAACACCAGCTTCACAATCTGATGCATAATAACCACAAGGTGAAGTTTGATAAACTCTGTATTGTAAAATAGCAGAAGTCATTGCTGACATTGTACCTAAAAAGAAACCAAATGAAATCTTATGAACTGCTTGGGGACGAATACCAAATTTCAGCAGAGTTGGATAAATAACATAATCTAAAATTGGAATTAAAATGATAATTGTTAATGGATTAAAATTGTTGAATAAATCATTTGGGACACTTTTAGTAGTCATAGCACCTGCTTGTAAATTCAATGCTGTTGAAAGACCAGTATCAGTTAAATTAAAGATAACCCAATATAAGAACATACCAGATTGTGAAACAGTTGATTTATAATCTTTAACTTCTTGTTGAGTCCATGTAATTGGGGATTGTTTCTTAGTATTATAATAAAGTTCACCACGAGAATTCATATTTTCAGGATAAGCAAATTGCCAAAATTCTTTATTTCTAATTCTTGTAATAAAATTACCCCTTAAGGTAACTCTTAGAACTTTTAAAAGTTTACCCAATAATGAACCAGTTGGAGGAGGATGTAAAATATATCTACCAAGAAGAACCATGAAAATACAAACTAACAGATATAAGACTCCCGGAACTAAGAAAGCTAACCAATAACCAATATTTCTAGCTGAATATGCAGTACCTAAACTAATAAAAGCTCCAACATTGATTGACCAATAAAAGATCATGGTGATTTTTTCTAATGATTTTTCTCTATCTAAATAAATAATTTCACCTGATTCTAATCTTTTTAAAACATTAGTTCTGTAAGGATATTGATCTAATAACAATGGTAATAAATTTGGCTTTAACAAACCAGTTGCAAGAGCCAAAGTTAAAATAGCAATAACAGTTGGAGCTAATGCTTTACCACCAGAAATAACTTGAGGAATAGCAGCAATAACAAAGATAATATGAGAAACAACACCAATCCAAACACCAATCATAATAGTTTTAAATTTACCTAATTTAGCATCGGATAACCAACCACCTAATAAAGGCATAACATAAGCCATGAAACTCAATAAAGTAGTCAAACCATTAGAAACAACGGAACCTAAACCTAAGGCACCTGCAGAATCATTTGCAATATGTGTAGAACCGGTAGTTGAACCTTCAGGTAATGGTCTTAAAATAAAGTTAGTTAAGACACCAGTGGTACCATAATAAGAAGCTCTTTCAGCAAATTCAACAATTAAGAATAAATATGCAACATAATCAATTCTACCTTGAACATTTCTATATTTTAATTTGTCTTCTGGAGTTGCAACATATAAACCATCTGGATTATAATCATCTTTATATTCAGGAATTAATTCATGGTCTGGTAAACTATATGATCCGTCACTTGTACTAATATCAATTTGAGAAGTAGCTTCAACTTGAGGATTTTCGAACTTTTCTAAATCCTTTGTTTCAGTAGTCATTATTTTCAAAAGATTTTCAATAAATGTATCAAAATTGAGATCTAATTAAAGTAAGCCAGTAAGAGTCTTTCCAATTTCAATCAAGTATATGAAAATTGTTAAATGGGGATTTCGTTGACTTATATAGAAAAGCATGTTGATTGGAATGAAAGAAAGCCAAGACCATCAATTTAAAGAGAAAACATATAGCTAGTAGATCCGGTATACTTATCAGTTTTGAATGCTTTGATTGTTTCAGTAATAGTAGAGATAAGAAAGAGAACAGCTGAATTTATCATAAATTTGAGAAATCAGAATCTTTTGAAGTAAGCCTCAAGTTAGAAGAGCCATCTTTGAGGATACAATATACTGTCTCTGTACGTAGACTCTGTATAAGTTCATTAAGTTGAGAAGCTGATCGAGAGCCAGTTGAAGAGATGGATCGATGTCTTAGCTGTGGATGATGAAGAACCTTCATTAACAGTTAACAATTAATACACAACCTCACAAAAGACAATTAAATGTTGCACACTCAAAACCGAGCTCGATGTTGATCTTGGCGTAAGGCACCTCGGGTTAATTTGCCCATATAAACACCAATTTGGGACACTTTAAATGCCCGAAAATGAGCGCCTTTCTTATCATAAGCCAAAGATGGAACGTTACCTGTGATAACAAAAGGCCCAATTATCAAGATTACTTGATCAAGAAGGACCCTATAAATTAATTAAAGGAAAGACCCTGAATTGAATTGAATTAGGTAAAGACCCTGAATTGATTGAATTGAACTGAATTTAATTAAATCGTAAAGATTGTAAATTATATTGATTTGTGTTTTTGATGCTTCAATTTGTATAAGACTTTGTAGTTCAAAAAATGTCAAAATCGTATATACGAGAGATAAAAATGAATCGTGATGATGAAGCTTGGTTTTAATCTATATGATCGATCGGTTATCAACTTACAGTACCATTAATTAGTAATTTAGTACTGTACGTACTGTATAGTTATTTTTCGAACTTATTCTGCTTATACATGCAATTTTATAACCAAATTAATTGTTAAAGAGTTGATTAATTTTGTAGTGTTTTATAAGATATATAGTTAATTAAAAAAGTTTGAAGAAAAGATGTATTACCATGGCTAATTGAATTAGAATCTCTATTATGAAAAAAAACCAAATAAAGCAAAACCTGTTTGCTTTCTAATATCTTAATTCCGGCTTCTCAAGTTGTTTAATGTTTATAAATAATGCATTTATGTAATATTAATAAAGGTAAATGAATATATTTTTTATGACTTCAATGATGATTGTATATTTGGAAGTAATTTTGATCTTTTATGTTCTTTGTGTCTTTTGGTTCAGCAGTAACAATGGTAGTAACAGTTATAACAGAAGGGTGATCTTCGATTGAAGGAACCACAGCATCAGCAGTGGAAGGTGAAGGGGTAAATGATAATGATGCAGGACAAGTTGTAGGTGTTATAGATGGAGGAATTGTAACATTTGAACTAAACTGAACAGGCACGAAATCAAGTCTAGCTTCTCTTTTAACAACCAATGGAATCATTGCACCTGTATCCAATGGAAACTCTCTATGGCCAGCAGCCCATAATAGACCAGCAGCTATTTCAGCATGTCCTGTTATAGAAATAAATGTATTTTCATCTGATGAGAAAATGTCATCTAATGATTGTCTTGCTCTCCAATATCTACCTTCAAGAGTTTCTTTAAGATCAGTTGTAAATAACTCATCTTCTTCTGCAAAATTAGCTTCAAATGAAAAATTTGGATAACGTTTAGATAAATAACTTTTTGTTCTTCTTTTATCACATGTATCAATTCCAATTGTTTCTCTTAACGATTCTTTAAAAATTGGAGAAACATAACCTGAATCTAAAACAATATTACCCCATGTTTGAACTAAAGTATCAGCAGATCTACTAAATGGAGAAGAATAAAATGATTGTGGTAATGGAAATCCTTTTGGGATTAAAGATTTAATAAAATCACCATTTTCTTTAGCATATTGAATTCCACTCGGTGTTAACAAACTATCTGGACCCCATTCTATTTCACCATCTCCATTTAACATTGTATAATAACAGAAGAATAATTCAACACCATACTTATGCATAGCTTCAATATGATAACCTTCAGCATGTCTACCATAATAAATCACTTTGTAGGTTGTATTAAATGGAGCATTTGCATTTAAATCATTGATTTGTTGTTTAAATTCAGGCCAAGTTAAATCGTCATTCAATCCAAAATTATCTCTGAAATCAAAAGTAGTTGAATTTGTAAGTTCATCATCTTGTTTGAAAAAGCCTGGAACAATTGAGTATTCGCCATAGTGGCCTTGGACGGCCTTGAAGGCGCTCACGCAAGACGCCAGTATCACTAAGTTTATGATGGAGAGCATTTAGTTAAAGGGTAGTATGTGATTGGTGGTAAAGAGAGTCTGTGGCGACGGTGTTAATCTTGTGACTGATAACCCAATTCGGTTTCGAACCCGTGCGGACCAGAATTAGAATTACTGGAATTACTGTGGTTTCTTCTAATAATCAACAACAACTTCATTACAATCGACAACTACATTTAGGTATCCTTTATTTAAAGTCATATCTTTAATAGAGAGTATATAAAAATCTAAATTTAAACGTGGAACAACAAAAACTCAAAACAAAAGATCTTAACCAGTAAGCAATATTAAAATCAAATTAGTAACATCATATATCATGGTCTAATCAGCAAAGATTGGAGTCCAATCTGGATCAACAATTCTCTTATTACCAAGAACTTTATGAATATTATCGATTTCTTCACCTTCTTCATCAGTTAATTTAATAAATTTCAAATTAGATATAATTCTTTCATCATGAATTGATTTTGGTAAAACAACAGTACCTCTCCAAACAGCCCATGAAATAGCAATTGTAGCAGCACTAACACCATGCTTTTCACCTAATTTAACTAATGTTTCATTAGATAAAATTGGTGCACCAGTAGAACCTAATGGTGAATAAGCTTCAACTAAAATATCATGAGATTGAGCAAATTTAACTAATTCAATTTGTGGTAATAATGGATGTAATTCAACTTGTAAAGCCTGTGGTTTAACAGTAACTTCTGGATCATCTAATAATTTTTGAATCTTTGTTTGAGTGAAATTAGAAATACCAATAGCTCTAACTTTACCACTACCAACTAATTTTTGAAGTTCTTTATAAGTTTTAACATAATCCCATTCTTTTGGATCAACAATATCAGTTTTACCATCTGCTAATTTTGGAAATAAAGGATGATTACCATTTGAATTAAATGCAATTGGCCAATGAATTAAATATAAATCAACATAATCAGTACCTAATTTAGCTAATGATTCATCTAAAGCTTTAGCAGGTTCTTGTTGTCTAGTATTCCATAACTTGGTAGTAATGAATAATTCTTCTCTTGGAACACCAGATGCTTTAATAGCCTTACCAACTTGTTCTTCATTTTGATAAACAGCAGCGGTATCAATATGTCTATAACCATTTTTTAAAGCAGTTAAGACAGCATTATAACCTTCATCATAGGTTGATTGCCAAGTACCTAAACCAATTTGAGGAATTGGAGCACCATTGACTTTTAAAAGAGGACTATAATAGGTTGTTAGTATATTGATTTGTAATCATGAAATCATGAAGTTGATGATAATCCAACATAGTTTTACATACACAGCAGACATTTTAGTTGAGTTAGAGAGTAAATAAATATAATTGAGATCTCAATTGAGTAAAGAAGAAGTTGTGTTTGAAAGAAAGGAGAAACAGGAAAACCACCAGTTTAAGTACTTGAGTGGTAAAAGCGGAAAAGCCACATATTTTGATAAGACGAACGAGTTCTCGGCTAGGGTGTGCTCAAATCAGGACAGCATTCCGGATAATCAGAGGTCACATGATCATTTACACGTTATATATCACGTGCTACTCCCATAACATACCACAGTCCGGATTTCATCCACAATTACATAACTAAAAATCATTAGAAAACACATTTATATCATTAATTTAACATCACAAATAAAACTAGCACTTTAAATAATCAGTGATTCAATAGAAAGTATACTGTATACAAGAATCACTTTTATAGATGAAGAAAAGTAAACACAAAACATAAATATCAGAGCAAATATAGTAAAAAACACAAATTAAATTTAAAACTTCAATTTTTTTGATTTATATATAGTTTTTTTAAAATGGTCCACCTGGAAAAATATGTTGAAAATTATCTGAAGAAGGGAAAGATTGATTTTGATGATTACTTTCATTATTTATAGATTGTGTTAAATTGTTAATATGAGGAAGTGTCATACGTGGAACCTGAGATCCATCTGAAGGAACTGTTACTCTAATTGGTGGTAAAACTACTTCTTCAGTAGCTGCCTGTATTGGATAATAATCAGTAGTACTTGAAATATATGGACCAAATGTATCGGTACCCATAGCTTGTTCCATCCTTTGTATTCTTTGTTTTTTAACTAATCTTTTATAATCATCAGGATGTGTTTCACCAACTAATTGACTTAATAAATCTAAACTAGCTTTAAAAGGTTCAGGTAATCCATCAAATGGACCAAAGTAATCAGCATTTTCATAAATCCAACTTCTTGCTTTAAGTATTTTTTGGTGATCTTCAGTTGTAATACTACTAGGGTTTATTTCTTTGGCACATTCAACAATTTCTGCATCGAATTCATCAAACATAACAGCTAGACAATCTATAGAGCCAACATCTTCATCATCTATATCACCAGATGCATCCTTCAATGCAAGAGCTAATCTTAATATTCCATCAATTGGTCTATTTGCAATTCTAAATGCTTTAGCTTCTCTAAAAAATCTATCCAATTCATATTGTTTTCTAAAGTCATCATCCCATCTTTGATCTTCTCCATATGTAGGATTTGTTTTCATTGTAAATAAGTCACCAGGTCTTCCACCTTTTGATTTAAGATCCAAAGCAGGTGTTAAAAGTTGATTAAATTCATCTTTTAATTCAGGATGATTTGTAAGTAGTTTCTGCACAATCATTTCGTAATCATCTCTTTCTAAGAATGGTAGTATCTTTAAACTATCAATTGATTCTTTTGTTTCTGCTATAGTTGGTCTCAATTGAGTTATTTGTATAGGTGCTGTATAAGAATTAGATGCACTTGATGCTCCAGTTTGATCAGATTCTGTTGGAATTGAACGACGTTTTTGTGGAACGGAACAAGTAGGGCTTGCTGTTGTCGACTTTGAGGTAGAAGGAGACATTTCCGAATGGTTGTAATGATTCTAATAGCTATATTGTAGACTGGATAAGAGATGTCTTTGCCGACCATTGGTGGGTGGTTCACGTTTTTTTTCTCTTTTAGTCGGTTGGGGCTTACTCCTTCAAGCCTATGACACTGCTTATATATGATCATTACTGTAATTGCTATATTTCTATATCTACAATGTAACTTATATATGAATTTGGTTTTGATTGTAAACTAGTAATATACACGAAGAAAAGTTAACGTTAAGTACATAATTCCAAATATCAAGAGAGAACTGAACGAAGAACATTAATCATCAATCATTAATTAATAACAATTATATTTTCAAAATAATCGGTCTTTGAATACTTAGCTTAATTGCCATTTTAATATCTTCGTCTTTTACCAAATCCACCAAATCTAGAATATGATTTAGCCTCAACATATTCTTCACCAGTTAATTGACTTAATAATATTAAACCTGATTTAAAAGGAGGTTCAGGTAAACAATGAAATTCTCCAAAAAAAGTAGCAGTTCCATTAATCCAACTTCTTGCTTTAGATATATTTTCACGTTCTTCAGTAGAAATATTATTAGAATCTATAGCTTTAGCACATTTAACAATTTCTTTATTAAACTTAGCAAACATATGACCTAAACAGTCTATAGCATCAACATTTTCATTATCTATATCATTACATGTATGTCTTAATGCAAGACCTAGTCTTAGTATTCCATCAATTGGTCTATTTGCAACTCTAAATGCTTCAGCTTCTCTCAAAAATCTATCCAATTCATGTTGTTGTCTGAAGTCTCCTTCCCATCTTTGATCCATACCATATGTAGGATTAGTTCTCATTGTAAATAAGTTATTGGGCCTACTACCTCTAGTTTTAAGATCTAAAAAAGGTTTTAAAAGTGTCTTAAAATCATCGTCTAGTTCAGGATGCTTTATAAGTAATTTTTGAACAATGCCTTCATAATCAGTTCTTTCTAAGAAAGGCAATATCTTCAAACTATCAATTGATGCTGTTCTTGTTCTCTTTCTCTTTGAAATGGGTGTAGACATTGCTGAGTAGTTGTAATGATACCAATTGTTAGGAAAAGAGTGTGTTCTTGTAGAGTTCTTTGCTGGTCATTTTATTTCGCTTTCTTTATCGGCTGGGAGCCTGATTAACTCCTTCAAGCTTAACCAAAAGACATGATTATTGGGCAATGGCTATATGGGGTTCGTTAGTATGATAGCCATAGTCTCATGCCTACATTGCTGATTATGTAAATTAGCTTTTATTTGGCAATTAATGGTACACAAAAAAAAACAGTACACTACATATCAAAGTTTGTCGATGCTATTACTTGTAATATCAGCAGAACGTTTATTACCATGAGCACATTGTACGTCCTAACTTTTGTCTTTTACCTGCTCTTTCATCAGTATCATCATCAGAATCATTATCAGAATCGTTATCATCAGAATCGTTATCATTAGAGTCATTGTCATCGGAATCATCGTAACTAAAAGAAGGAACTTTTTCACCAGTTAATTCACTTAACAATTTTATACCAGATTTAAAAGGTGGTTCAGATAAACAATCAAATTTACCAAAATAATCAGCATTTGCATAAATCCAGCTTCTTGATCTAGATATCTTTTCACGATCTTCATTAGAAATATTACTTGGATTTATAGCTTTAGCACATTCAACAATTTCTTTATTAAACCTAGCAAACATAATACCTAAACAGTCTACAGAACCAATATCTTCATCATCTATATCATTATCTGTACCTCTCAATGCAAGAGCTAGTCTGAATAATCCATCAATTGGTCTATTTGCAACTCTAAAAGCTTTAGCTTCTCTAAAAAATCTATCTAATTCATGTTGTTTTCTAAAATCATCGTCCCATCTTTCATCTTCTCCATATGTAGGATTTGTTTTCATTGTAAATAAGTCATTAGGTCTTCTACCTTTAGTTTTAAGATCCAAAACAGGTTTTGAAAGTTGATTAAATTCATCTTTTAACTCTGGATGATTTGTGAGTAACTTGTGCACAATGGTTTCATAATCAGTTCTTTCTAAGAAAGGCAATAGCTTCAAACTATCAATTGATTCCTTGCTGGTTGTTGTTGGCTTTGTTGTTGGCTTTGACATAGAGGGATACATTTCTGAATGGTTGTATTATTGTTAGTGGATAAGAGTCTTTCAACTTTCAAGTTTCAGACTTCAATTATGGTTCACGCTTTTCGGGTTTTCCTCGGCTAGAGCTACTCCTTCATGTTTATCATTACTAGCTGTGATTACTAGATAATAGCTATACTCTGTTGTCTACAATGTTGATTGTAGAAATTTGTTTCTAATTGAAGACTAATGATATACAGGAAGGAGGAAGGAAAAAAAATACAATTCAAGACAGTAAATAAATAAATAATTGAAACAGATATCAAAGTTTGTTGAAGTTATAACTTACAATCCTTACAATCAGAGAAAAATCAGAGTTATAATTGAAAACTGAAATCTAGTTTGATATAACATTAATCAATAACAACAACTACTTTTTCTGAAGAAGCTGTCTTTGAACGTTTAGCTTCTGGATAATCATCTCCATCAATATCAACAACAACAGGACGTTTACTTCCTTGTCCTTGATCTTTATCATCATCAACATCACAAGGCTTCTTATAAACACCTTCTAGAAAAGTCCCATGTTCTTTGAATTGAACAACAATTGAATGTAGTAGTGGAATAGAATGAACTAAAGTATCATTGGCTAACATCCCAACACTTCTACGACCTTTAGCAGTCGCTTGAAATGCTTTACCAATTAAAACAGAATATTCAGAAAATGGTAAACTTTCTGGATCAATCATTTCAATAACTTCAACAAATTGTTTATCAAATCTAGCAACTGGTTTCATTAAACCTAGAACATCACCATAATATTCTCTATGTCTATAAGGATCACAATCATTAAAATATAATTGATCAATAGCTTCAGTTAATTTCTTTAATGCTTCGATTGGTTTACCAAGTTTTTTTAAAAGTTCAATATTATTTAAAAATCTATCAACTAAATCAGGATTAGCTAAAACATAATCCATGAATTCACGATCAAGTGGATCATCTTCTGTAGTAAGTTCAAATAAATCATCTGGAACATCATCATTTAATTCAGCTAGTACTCTTTTAGCACAAATATCATTTAAATCTTTCTTCATTTCAGGATGTTTTTTTAATAATTTTTTCATAACAATTTTATAATCATCAAGATTCATATTTGGAATATAAGTGTCTTGAACGTATTTGTCAATCTTTGAATTAGTGGACATTTTTAAATTTAGCAAAGGTTTATGGGTAGCAATGATATATATATATTAGTTTTACATGAAAAGTGTACTTGTATTTTAAGTATTTGTTTGTTTACTAACGCGTCATTTTCATTTTATTAACGGTCAAAAACGAGCGAACTTTGTTTCTCTTTTTGTATTTTTGCTGATTCATAGCAAATTAATACTTTTATTCTTGCTCATGATGGTGGTAATCCCAATTGAATCAAGTTAAGTCCAATCATGATCAATCAATACCATTCATTCCCACTATAGCTGTTACACTGTGGGCAGGTGAGTGCAATTTTGAATTTTGATCATGAATTTCTTGGGCAAAAAACAGCTAGGCAAATCTGCCTTGCCCATATTTCCGATTCTTACCTACAAATACTAGCTATAAGTTAAGAAAAAAAGGCCTTCAAATTCAGTATCATAAGCAAATATGCCAATTCCAATGCTCAAAGGACTCGATCAGTTACCAATAGAAATACTTGAACTGATTTTTGGAGATGTTGTGATTTCAAATTGTGGTACAACCTTAACATTTATTCAGCTTTTAATTTCACTAGCAAATGATGACTCAGTTGATCCATTTTCGAAACTATGTACAATAGATCTAGTTCAACAAGCTGAAATTAATTTTCGTGGTAATGAAAACTATGATTATCCTGCAAATCATCCAGGTCAAATGTATATAAGTTTTCCAAAATTTAAACAAGATTTAATTAATATCCCACTTCAAGGCGAATATTTAACTCAATCATTAAAGGCATTGTTTGAACTCATTGAAGAAGGTAAAATCAAGAAATTCAAACTGCTTCAACTTGATTGTATTTTATCTAACAAAATTACTTTTGATGATAGATTATTAAATCAATTATTTGGAATTTCATGTAAAGCAATAAATATTGTATTTCATTATTTTTACGATCTTCCTCTTAGTAAATATCAGAATAAAGATGTTCTTTTTACAAATTATTATTCAATTTATTCAACTAAATTTAAAATACTTTATATTGAACTTACCAATAATTATGAATGGGATTTTTTACCAAGAATGACCAAATTATCTAAATTACATGTTAGCATTAATGAAAGTATTAAAATTGATGAATTAGTAGCTAAAAATTTAAAATATATTAAAGAATGGGTTTCAATTAAAAATGAAAATCATGATAAGAAGGAACTTCATATAAACATTCATGATGAAATTGAAGGAGGAGTGCTAGAACTGAAGAACGAATTAACTAAATTTATGAAAGATACTTCGAAAATTGAATTTACCAAATTTAGTCTATCTGTAAATTCATACAGGTTTCTTGAAGGTCATCAACTACAACGTTATGTTAACGAAACAAGAATAATTGATCAACACTATTTGAATAACATGTATGAATTAATGAAAAAAATGCCTGTTCTTAAGTCTTTGTATTTTTCAATTCCCTCTGCTGATCCAAATTTTAGTCAATTGGATTCTTACAATATTGATAACTATGAGATATCAACGCGTGTGATACCATCATTTCCGTTGAAAAACTTGAAGAGGTTGGGAATGTACGGAATGAACTCATGCTCAGTTGCTGATTTCTCAAAATTCATTAACATTAGGTTTTTATCTCTAGAATTTAAGGCAGATGTAGTTCCTAAGATTATTTTTCCACCTAATTTATTAAATCTTTCCATTAGGTTAATGGGGGAGGGACTACCTGTACTTTCAAATTTACGACAACTTACTAAGTTGAAACATGTTGCGGTTAGGGATGGATCATTCATGATTGATACTTTAATCAAAGAATTACCTGATTCATTGTCAACTCTTCATTCTAATTGTAGATTCAGATCATCAGAATCAGAAATATTTGAAGATATTCTACCAAATTTATCATATTTAAGATTAAGCCCAGCAAATTTTAATACTGTTTTACATATCAATTCATTTCCAAAATCTGTGAGAGTTTTAAAATTAGAATCCATAATTCCAAATATTGATATCCTTGCATCATTAACTAACTTAACTGAACTTTATATAATATCTCCAATTATGCATAATGATAAATATCCAAAAGAATTACTTCTATGCTTACCTGATTTTAAGAAAATAAAATCTCTTTTAGTTTTAAGTTTTACATTTGGGAATTTTGGTGATGATATTTCAATTGATTTAAAAGATATATTAAATGAAAACATTAAATTACTTATCTTAGAGTTTCGTAGAAGGTTTGGTGAAATTGAAAAGGAAAAAGGCCCAATTTATATTAACTTGCCTCGTTTAGTCAATTATAAAAAATTAAATGAAGTTATTCTTGTTACAGGGGATATTGGATATACTTTATTAGGTGATACAAGTGTTGATAATATTTCTAAGTTGAATATATCTAAGGATTAGAAGCTTTTTCATTGATTTTTTATTTTTTATTTTTTATTTTAATCTTTTCTTTTTAGTATAACATTTAGTATATTTACTCATGCAAAGTCTACTTGTAATTATTGTGAAACATGTAATCGAATACTAATCTATTAGGAATCTTATGGTATTGTAGAAAAGAATATAAAAATACAGTATAACTAAAAGAATAATACATTAATCGACTAATAAAGCTAATCCACATTTCTCAAAAACATCTTCCATTGAATGACAATGATCTTTTGAAGTGTTTTTCCACATATAAATCTTTTGATTTTCATGATGAAATTGAGCATTTACATAACCACCATAACAAATCTTTCTTGTAGTGGTACCACAAACAAAAACAAGGAGATTTTCAGCACTATGGAATATAGAATTCTTATATTTAACACGAGGTTGTAACACTTTGCTAAAATATAAGAAAAATTGAACAAATTGTGACACTGTAAAACAATAAACTTTGTTTTCCTGTACTATTAAACTATTATCATCTGGAAAGCTAATTTTTTTATAAATTTCAATAATCTCAAGAATAGAAGATTCAGGTATTAAACTTGATATATTTCTTAAATTGAATGCTTTGACTATATCCCATAATTCTTGTCTATTCATTGATTTTGTAATTTCAAAATTCAATTCCTCTATATCAGGTATATCAATTGGTATCGAATCTGTTATATTTGAAAGAGGGTTCCAATTGTCAGACTTTGGATAATCCACTTTCTCTTTAGGAGTTAATTCTGATCCTGAGTAACGTTCAAGTTCACAGATAGTGAATATTTCTTCAACTGGATGAGTATGACGAATAACTTTATCAGCAGACCTACCTGACTTTCTTAAATATATCATTTGATTATCATGATCTAACTGAACATAAAAACTGGATGGGCATAGACCAGCTTGACAATGACATTTGAATTTGATTGCATAAGGTGTAGATATAGCAACTAATATAGTGTAAGCATCTTGAAAAAAAGTTATAAATTGTGAAAATTGTGATACAGTAAAAGCATAGGAAACAAAGCATTTATTTGCATAATCATAATCATTATCATGATTGAATAAAATGTTCTTTAAAATATCAATTAAAAATGGTTTGTTTCGTTCTTGTACTTGTAAGTAATAATTGTTCCTAAGTGAGGTTTTAAGTTGTTCAAGAGTTGATATTTCATCCAATTCAAAACTAAATCTATCATCTTGTGGTATTCTTATTGGTTTTGAGTTAAATCTAAGGAATAAAGAAGACCTATAAACAGCCAATCTTTGCTTTCTAGATGCCTCTGATATACCTGGTTTATCATAACTATCTTTTGCAAGTCTATCAATAAAAGTTCTTTTTCTGCATAGTTTCTGGTATTTTTCAAGACTTATCATTGTTCACTGTATCTTATCACTGTAATCATGTAGTATTCACTCTGTGTGTGTCTTGGTTGCTGTTCACTTTCCAGTGTTCCAGTGTTTGCAGTCTGTTTTTCAAAAAAATCAAAACAAAAAATCACGAATTTGAGAGTCAGAAATTCAGAGTCGAAGACTATTAAAGAGTACTAATGTCTTAATTGCCATCAACATAGTCTTATAATATACCAGCAATCAGCTTCTTCTCATAATGAACAATGTTAACATCATCAGAATATCTCAAATATAAGAAAAGAAAAACATTCATTGATAGAATTGCAAAGCAAACTTATGAACAACCAGGAATATCAAAAGGCAGTCGAAAACAGAGGTTAAGAGCTTACCTAAATACAATATCTACCAGATTATCATCAGTATCTATTAATATTCCATCAGATGATAGATTTGATTTTGAATTAAATGAAATAGAATCAGTTGAAGAATTTTGGGATTCTGTTAGAAAGAATTATATTTTACAAGTTCAAGAAAATCATAAACAATTTTTAATAGATTCATATAAATTAGCAGTATTATCAAATAAAGATGATATCACATATTCATTTACGGTTTCTCAATTTTCACAATTCTTAACTTTTTTCAAAGATATTATAAGTTTTTTACCATCTCTGAGTCAATTATATTCATTAAAATTTCATTGTTACTATTCTAATGGAATTGAGAAATGTCTTGGTGGGTTTCTTGTTGATTTGGATTATGATAATCAAATGATATATTTAAAAAAATCAAGCAAACGCCTTCATAATCATTCAATACATGAGACATTAGATTTTTGTGGATTACAACATTATTATGATAAATCATTACCATTCAATCTTTTTAAGCTTAATGGTTCTGAATATAATACTAAGAAACTTGATAAGCATGTTCTTCCTTTAAATCGCAAAAAATTAACTTATATTCAACTAGATGATATAAATGGTTTGAATTTTACAATAACTGAATCAATGAATATATTTGAATTTTGGGATATTATTTGTTCATATAATTTGAATAATATAAGTACTAAAATTTCTGATAATTCATTCAATCAAATAATTAAAATTTTTGATATGATAAATTCTCCTGTTCAAAATGATGTTTATTGTTTTACTATATCTCAGTTTGTTCAATACAATATGTACTTTAATAAAGTATTTTATGCTTGTTTACATTCGAAAACACATACATCAACTAATGATTTTGCCCAAAATGTGTTTGTTCTGATGTGTGGTATTAACACTAATATTTATTGTCCAATTAAGTTCACTATTCAATTTAATTATGAAAATCAAAAAGTATATTTTTGGAGAAGTTCTGCAAATAATCATCATGCTCATTCAATAGATAAAATATTTCATAAATGTGGCATTGTACTTTGATATAATAGATGTACTTTTATATTTGATTTGATACACTCATATCATACAATTTATTAGTTTTTAATTGGATTCTTATAGACGTGTATAGGGATAATATATCAAATTCAAATTGAATTCAATATTTAAATTGAGTATTGAAAGTAATAATTCTGAAGTACTTTGTAAATTGATTCAATTCTTATAGTTTTAGAAGAGCTCAAAGATAATAAGTACAAATCATACTACAGGTTATATGGGCCTTTGAATATTTTTTATATTTAAAACTGAAAATAATGCTATAGTTTTTGAAAAGATGGAAATACCAAAATGACAAGAACTTAAAAAGTTGAAGAAAAAATGCAATGTAGAAAGAAAAAGCAAATAATTAAAGTAAAAATCATGAATGTAAATATGAAATTGATATCAAACAAGTAAGAGTCAGTGTAAGTCTTTAAAATGGAGAAGGGAACTGATCCTGAGTTGGGTATCCATAATACTGTTGTTGCTGTCTCTGCAGTTCCAATAATTGCTTTTGCTGAAGTTGTTTAACCTCGTCTGGTAATACAGGTAGACTATTTATATGAGGTAAGCTAAGACCCAATAAAGTTGATGCTGATTCATCATCAGGAACTCTAAGTGGAGGTAAAACAGTTGGACCTAAATTAGCAGATTCATCTTCTTCTTCACTAGTATTCCGAATTGGAGGTAAAGAGTTAAAAGAGCTATTATTATCATTATTAAGTAAATTTTGCAGTGAAGTAGTTTTCAAACGTTTTGAATCATGAGTATCTATATCTAAATGAGTTAAATTTTCATTTTTTCTAGATTCAATTAATAAATTATTTAAATAATCAATTCCAGTTTCAAATGGTTTTTGAGGTTCTTTATTAAATTTAGGAAATTGATTTGCTGCATTTGAAATTAATTCTTTAGTTTTTTCAATTTTATTATAATCTTCTTCAATAACTTTATTTGGATCTAACATTGATGCAGTATCAAGAACTTCTTTATTAAAAAAATTGAATATATCTGCCAAACAATCAATACTTGAAATATCATCTATATCTTTGATATCATAAGGTGAACCGTTTATAGCATATCCAAGTCTAATCAAAGCATCAACTGGTCTATTAACAAGTCTTAAAGCATTAACTTCTCTTAAAAGATGATCAATTTCTAGTTTATTAACAAAATTATTATTATTATTACCATACTGTGAAGATGTTTTAGAGTTTAATTTGAATAAATTGTTTATCTTTTTACCTTTAGATTTAATATTGATTCTAGGTTCACAACTTTTAATGAATTCAGATTGTAAATCAGGATGATTTCTTAATAATTTTTGAACAACCTCTATATAATCTTCTCTTTCTAAGAATTGAATTAAATTCAGAGCATCGATCTCAGTATTCTCTATAGTGAATCCAGATGGTTCAGGTATAGTTAGCTCTGATATATGGATCTGTTTAAAATGTGTTTGAATTGGTTGAGCTTTAGGGATTCCAGGTAACGTCGTTTGGGTGGTTATCTGATTTGACGGAGAATCAGAGTTAGACAGGGGATTCATTATTTTGATCTATATGAGTGAACTCTATATTGTAGTGGTATGAACAACAGGATATCAATTGAGAAGAACCAAATTGTACTAATTGTGGTTGGAATATGGATTTCTGCCATTATTTGTTGAACGTAGAAAGTTTCTGGAAAAAGTGTTAAAAAGTCTTGTCTTGCCGGTGGACGTGGTTATCGGGAAACTTAGGGGGAAAAACTTGGAAAAGGTGAAATTTAATGGAACTACAACAACAGACTGTACAATTATAAGCAGTTAAGGAGAGTATATAATAAAAACAACAAAAAGGTATGGGAAAACATTACTCAAGTCAATAGACATATGAGAATGAGAATAGTAATAATTAATATGCACCATTTCAATAGATGAAATATAAACTAACTAATTCAATTAGGGCAGTAAAAAAAGACTTTGAAGGATTTGAAAAGTATTTTAAAGGATTTTTATTCTAAACAAAACTGTATGGGTAAGCATTAGCAAAAAAATATATTATCCCGTCTTTTAAACTAAGGTATATTGAAATTTGTCTGTGTGATTGTTCTTTTTCTTTTTCAAATTATTCTATCATGGAATCATTTGAGCTATCTTCACTATATTCATCATCATCTGTCGATGACTCTGCATTATTATAAGCATCTTTAAGTAGAACATTAGAGTTAGTTAAAACAGTTCTGTCACAGTTTTCAATTGCTTTCAGTATATAACAATATGATTCTTCAAGTAATTTTTCATATTCATATTTGCTATCCATCATTTCTGGTTTTAGATATCCTAATGTTTTAGTAATTTCAGAATCAAATAAATTAAGAACACCAATAAGTGTACCATGGCTGTCTTCACAAAAATCTTCTTCATTAAGGTTAGCATATGAAACTGCTTCAGTTAACCTTATTAATGCTCTGTCTGGATAACCAGCAGCAACTAAAACCCTGATTCCATTTAAAAATCTTTCTATTTCTTTTTCATTAACAAGTATTAGATAATTTTCTTCATCTTCATCTTCAACTTCAGAGTTATCAGATCTATAATCACTATTCTTCATATCAACTTCAAATAAATTGATTGGAACTTTAACCTCAATTTTTGAAAGAGCAGAATCAATACACAATTTAACAAATTCTTCTTTTAATTCAGGATGAACTTTGAAAAATTGATTTGTAACATCTAAATAATCATGATTATTCATAAAGTGTTCTTTAACTAGTTGGAAAGCAGTATCATTGTAACGACTCATATTAAAAACGACTAATACTTTATTCCATGAAAAGAGTGGAAACAGTACCAGCACATGTTAATGATATTTTGAAATGGGTTCTTTTGTTATTGATAAATTAGTTTTGTTTGAAATAAAAATTAAATTTCCAGGTTTTGGTCAACAATGAACGTAACATCATTGCACCTTCTACTCAGTCGACAATACTGTTCTAAGATTACAAGATTACAAACTACATTAATCATTTCTATTCTTATCTAACTGAAATAATGATGACAAAAAGGAATGCAAAATATAACAAAAACGTAAACATTAACATTAAATAAATAAATAAATAAACAAATGAGAATAAATGAGTTATTCCACCTTCTAAATTTTAATCAAGATATGATATCCATCTATTCAGTTTTAATATATTCTTCCATGGTATAACTTGAGATAGCTTCATCGGATTCATCATCCGAAGATGATTCTGATTTAAAATAAGCATTTTCAAGTGATTTTCTTGAGTTTGATAAAACATTAGTTTTTAAAGATTTACACTTTTCAACTGCTAGCATCACATTGCAATATGATTGTTCAATTAATTTATCATATTCATATTTACTATTCATTGACTCTGCATCTAAATCTTCTAATATGTTATTAATTTCTGAATCAAATAATACAAGTAGACTAACAAGTTCACTAGCAAGTTCACCATAACTGTCTTGAAGCAAATCTGCTTCTGTAAAAGATGCATGTGAAACAGCTTTAGTTAACCTTATCAGTGCTTTCTTTGGATAACCAATAGCAAGTATAACCCTAATTCCATCTAAAAATCTTTCTATTTCTTTTCCATTAGCAAGTACCAGTTCACATTGTTCAACACCGTTATCGTCTTCAATTGTTTCAATTTCAATTTCAAATAAATTATCTGGAACTTCATTTTCAACTTTAGATAAAATGGAATCAATAAATAATTTTTGAAACTCTTCTTTTGATTCAGGATGTGATTTAAAAAATTTATTTGTAACATCTGAATAATTATCATTTTCCATAAACTTTTCTTTAAGAAGTCTGAAAGTAGTATCAATGCTGTATCCCATATTGAAATTCTGTAATATACTGTTTCACAAGAAGAGTGAAGAGATTACCACTACATATATTATTGATGAAATGAATTCCTTTTTGGCGTATTCTTTTTTGATACTTGTCAAATAAATTTCCAGTCAACAATATTTAACATCTTTGCACCTTCAAGCGTGCCGACTACATTTAGCTACAGTAGTACTATTATAGTTACAATTAAGACACGGATCATGATAGATGAAGTATGATTATCAGGATAGATGAATACATTATTCTTATATCTAATTGAAATAATATTAATAAAAAAGCAAAAGACGATATAGTAAAGACAAAAAAGGTATGACTAAAACATTATTTCAAATAAATAAGCAAATCAGATTAGATGAGTAGTTCTTTGTTTCTTTCTATTAATCTAAATATGACATCTTTAAGTTCTTTTCAAACTATCTTTCTTCTTTTATTAGAAGAAATTGAGCTATCTTCATCATCATCTTCAGATGAATTTGCATTTAACATTTCTTCAAATAATTCTTTAGAATCATATAAAATGGAAATATCACTTTGATCTGCTAAGAACTCACAATTTTCAATTGCTTTCAATACATAAGAATATGATTTTTCAATTAATTGTTGATATTCAAGTTTACCATTCTTTGATTCTGATTCTGGTTTTAAAATTCTGATTTTAAAAGTTTCAATATTTCAGTAATTTCTAAATCAAATGATTCAAGAGCACGACCAAGATCACCATTATCATCATCAAGCATATCACTTTCTTTAAGTGAAGCATGTGAAACAGCTTCAGTTACTCCTAATAAAGCTTTCTCTGGATAGCCAATAGTAACTAAAGCATTAATTTCATTCAAAAACTCATGTATTCCTTCTTCATGGACAAGTGCTAGATTGCATCTTTCATCATCTGCATGGCCACCTATATCAACATCAAACAAATAAGTTGGAACATCTGCTCCCATTTTAGAAAGAATAGAATTAAAACATAATTTATCAAACTCTTCTTTAAATTCAGGATGAGAATTGAAAAATTAATTTGTAACTTTTAAATAATCTTCATTGTTCATAAATCTTTCTTTAACAAGCTTTAAAGTCTCAGCATTGGTGTTACTCATATTGATAATTGTTAATATAAGAAGAGTGAAAGCATAGACAGCATATTGAAATGGATTTCTCTAGTTCTGTCGACGACGCGTAAACACCAGACACCCGCGCACCGAGCCGCACGCGATTGAACCGCCGGCTCAAAATCAAAACGCGCTGTTTTCGCTCGTTTTCGCTCGATTTTTCCTTTAATTTAAAGGCAAATTGACCCACGGGATTCCTCTTGTTAAAAAAATGTCTTTTGCGTGCCACGCTATAAACCAAATATTATCAAATGAAATTATAGATAACGTTCAGGTCTAGATCAGAGCCCAGACTCTCTGTTATCAGTTTTCCGATGCTTTCCGGCCGTCTATTCCCGTTAGTAGAGCAGTGACCATATGATTTCACTATTAGCCAATGAAGTTCTTTTAAAGTGCATGGGTCTACAAATGAATCTTGTGCCGATTATTAATCATTATTTCTCTTGTTCTCCTTTTGAAGTTGTCATTTGTGATTTTGGTAGCTCTTCTTAAAAAAGTCTATAAATATGAGTCAATTTCCCCCATTTTCTTTATAACTTCATTCAAGCTACTTCTTCCTTCTTCAGAATCAAGATTCTAAATCAATTACATATTACAAATCTTTTAATCCCCTTTTAAATACATATTTATATCAAATCTAATTACAAATATACCTATCAAAAATGAGCTGCTCTTGTTGTGCTGGTTGTGTTAAAGATGAATGCCATTGTGATGCTAAATGTGATAATTGTCCAACTAATCATTAAATGTTATATTACTGGTGCTTAGTTTAGATCTATTATGACTGGTTTTAGTATGTTAATTTGAATTTCATGTTGAACTTGTTACACTTTTTATTATATTCTGTTTGTTGAATTGTTACTGGGTTGGTTTATGCGTGTTATGTTGTTTGGTTAATACTATTTATTATATTCCATATTGAATTTGTTTATACCTATAATTGAATTACTTATTTCTTAATTTCTTTAAAAGTACTGTAATCTATTAGTAATAATAATTAATCTATAAAAGTACAAAACTCTATCATCTCCAACGTGCAGCATAATCAACAGGTTTTTTAGGTTCTCTAAATTGTGAAAGTTTAGCTCTTGGTTTTGTTTTTCTCCAAGTTGTTTTACTACCAAGTAATTTATTCTTACATTCACCTTTAACTCTTAAATCATGAGTTATTTCTTTTAATAATTCAGATGATTTTAATAAAACAAAGTCTTTATAAATGTCCAAACCATTAATAGCAGATTTAACTTCTTTATAAGATTGATTCATTAATTTTTTAAATTCTTTTGAATCCATAGATTTTGGATCAATCATTTTAAGAACTTCATAAATTTCATCATCAAATTGATTAACAGCCATAGTTAAACTTTTAATATCAGGATATAATTCATAACAACCTTCAAATTCAGCATGTTGAACAGCACCTGTTAATCTTTTTAAAGCTTCAATTGGTCTTCCAATAGTTTTTAAATAATCAATCATTTCTAAATAACTTTCAACATCTTTTGGTCTAGATAAGAAAGTTTCTTCATATTCACCATCATATGTATCTTCATCACCTTCAACTTCAAATAAATCTGTTGGTATATCTTCTGTGGATCGTTCAACTAACATATTTAAACATTTTTCATTAAATAATTGTTCAATTCTAGGGTCTTCTTCTATTAATTCTTCTAAAATTGATTGATAATCTTCAGGTGTTAAAGATGGGATAAAATTTTCTTGCAAGTAATCTGTACCTGGATCTGCCTCTGCCATTCCGTAATTGAATTAAGGATAAGGAATTGAGTTGAGTTGAACTGTATTGTTGATATAGAATTGGTGATATCGTTAACGTGTTGTATTAAATCTCTACACCTCTTTGAAATCAACAACTTTCCTTATCGATCTGGTGATTTCCTTTATAATAACGTCCATTTCAGGAAACATAACACGTCACTCTGAAAACAGTATAAATACAGCTCATTTCCCTGATTTCTCAGATGATGTTGTTCCTCTTGAAAGTTCTCAGTTCATTCACAAATTCAAAATTGGTAACAACAAAATGATTATTTAGCATCATCTTCATTTTATTCACTTCAATCGAATCGAATCATCATCAAATGTGTTAAGCAAAGGAAGCTGGTTACTCCTCTCATTCCACTTAAAATTACATGATCATTCAGAGTTTCATCAGGATGTCGTTTCTTGAAATGTTGGCTCATCTTCTTATATAACTTACCATCTTTAAAACATGTTAATTTTGTTGCATTAATTTGGTCCTTCAAAATTCATCAACTTCCAAAGTTCTTTATTATAATATAATGCAGCAATATATAGCACAATGATTATCTGAACGATTTGGAATATCGAAAACAATTGCATTGTGAGGTTTTTCAGTAAAGACTAATTCTTCATAACTGACAACTGGTTTAAAAAAAACAAATTTATCAGTTGTGATAATTTCATGAGCAGCCATTATAGTTGTCTTCGTCGACAAAGCACATACAACCGTTTGGACATATATCAAATTTCTGTGTAACTTTAATATACTTTTCAAGAGCCTTCATTACTTGAACATCTCTTACTCTTGTTCTAACAGATTTTTTATATTTTCTTCTACATTTGTCAAATATTCCAGCAATCTTAAACAGTTGATCCTCAACTAGCTCTTTGGAATCCAATTTATTGATCTCCTTATCAATAGCACTCTCCAAATACTCTATCAAGTTCTTTTTATCTTTATTGAATGCTTCAATACCTTGATCAGCTGCATCTTTAGTGAATCCACCACTTAACTCTGAAGATGATCAAAATGTTGTTTTTGGTAATGTGTGGTGATTTTATCCATACAGTATTTAACTTGCTTACCATCAGTAACTTGGACAATGATGTTAAAGGTAACTTGATAAAAATTTCCAACGAAAAATTGAATCATAGAAGGTCTTCTGTTGATAATATAACTATCAGGATAAGTGAAGTTACTGTTTTCTAATTGTTCTTAGAAAACAGTTTCAGTTAGGAGTTTTGTAGATGTTATAGTACCACAGTTTGTATCATACACTTTAGTTTAACTCTTTTTGTATAGACAGTATAACTATTTATATTTCTTTTTTGTTTTTATTTAATTGACGACCACCATTAATTAATTTCGATTTTCCTACAGCTTGTAAACTACATCTAGTACTATAAAATATGATAGACTCTGATTCTTCGTAAATATTCTACAGTATTTACAATTTGAATTAATTAGATGTATGAATGCAATAGTTCAGAATTAGTTATAAATAAAGTGCAAAAAAAATATATAGAAAAAAAGGTTAATTAATATAGAAGTGCATGGATAGTTTAGTTTAGTTTAGTTATTAGTTATTATTATTAAATACTTCTTTGTCTCTTTGTTGAATGATTAAAAGATGAATCATCATAAATATCAATTAAATTATTATCTTCTAAATATTTTAAATAATTTAAAATATTTTCTAAATAATCAATTGAATTTTTTAAAAAATTAATTAAATTAAATTTAATTATAATTTGTTTAATTATTAAATAAGTTTCCATTAAATTATTTTTATAATTTATAAATCCAATTGAATTTAAATTAAAATTAATTAATATACCAATAATTAAATTTTCTAATCTTTTAATTATAATTTGTGTTTGTTCATTTGGATAACCAAATTCATTATTATTAATGTTAGTATTATTATTATCTAATCCAATTAATGATAATAATTCAAATAATCTTTTTAATGAATGATTGATATTTCCATTTAATAAATAATATTCAATCCCATCTAAATATTTATTTATTGATATTTCATTTTCAAATTCAAAATTATTTATAGTTGTTGTTGTTGTTGTTGTATCATCATTAATGATTTTACGATTAAATAAATTATTTGGTAAGAGATCATTTAAACTTGATTTTAATAATTGTAAACAAAATGATTCAATTCTTTCAGATAATTCAGGTTGTTGAGTAAGTAATTTAGTAATTAAAAAGTATGATTCCATGCCAGTTAAATGTATAACATATTCATTTACAATATAGTTAAAAGTTTCAGGATTTGATTCAATATCTTCTCTTGAAAGATTATATATATATTCTTGTTCTTCTTCATCATCATCATTTGTATCAATTGGTTTTTCTAATCCAGTTAATAATTCAACTAAAGTACGTAATGAATTCATTAACATAATTTGAAATTTATCAAGTTTTTCAATAAATTTAACAATATCATTTTGAGATTTATAAATTAATTTATAATATTGAATTGGATTTAATTTCTTAGGATCAATTTGTTTAACAACAAAGGATATTTTTTCATCAAATTTAATTAAAATCTCATGTAATGGACAATTTAAAATTGAATAAGATCTACCAAAATCAGTTGATATATCATCATAGTTACCAGTATCAATACCATCTAAAAGCCTCCTTAATGCTAATTCAGGTTTATTTAATTGAATTAATAAATCAATTTTAATTAAAAAATTTTCAATTTTTTTTGAATTTAATAAAATTAATTGAATTTCATCAGAAAATTTATTTTCATCTTCAATTTGAATTAAATCATTTGGAACATCATCTAACATTTCATCAATGAATTGATTAATTGCACAATCTATAACATAGTTCTTGATATCTGAATATTGAGAAATGAAACAATTTAACATATATTTGTAATCTTCATCATTCATATGAGGAATACATTGTTTATTAATGAATTTAGATAGTTTTGAATTGGATTCCATTCTTATTCAGGTTATCTGGAAACACCCTTTCTTGCAAAAAAGAGACGGTGGCACTGTACCAGAGTATATGTGGATCAGGTTGTCTGTTTTATTGTTGGTGTTTGGATTGGCCCAAGTACTATATGTCTTGACTTCAGTATGGAAAAAGGTTAAAACGACAATAGAGCGATTAAATTGAGGAGGACAAAATTGGGAAAATGATCCCTTTTGTGTAAGTGAAACTGGTATACGTTGTATAGAAAGGATATAGAAAGGATATTAGAAACAAAACGGTACAGAAAAAGTAGATGTCAGAAAAACAAAACAAAACAAATAATAGAATAAACAGGGTTACGTAGAGAATATTTAAACAGCAGCAGTAGAATCTTTCTTTTCAATTACAACTTGTTCTTTATGACTATTTTCTTGCTCAGAAGCAGGTATATAAGCTGGTATATCTTTCTTATCAACTTTCAAATTAGCAATACTCTTTTCAGCTCTTAATCCAAGTAATAATTTTTCTAAAAAATCACGGGATTCACCTAAAATATCTTCTTCATTTTTAAAATAATTTAAAGTTCTAACAACATCAATAACTGATTTATAAACGGTTCTCATTGTATACTTATAATAATCAAAACTTTCAGAATCAGGATCAATAGAACTTAAAACTTCTAATAATTCAACATCAAATGCTCTAACTGCAGCTAATAATCTTAATGATTTTGGTTTAAATTCTATAAATTTATAAGGATTATTTCCATTATAATTAATCGATTCCAAAGCTTCTAATAATCTTTCCAATGCATCTAATGGTTTATCATTCAATCTTAAATATTCAATTTCTGTTAAAAATCTAAAAATTGGTAACGTGTCTGGAATATCAATATCTTGTGGATCAAATGGATTTGGTTCGATTTCTAATTGAAATATATCATCTGGGACTTTTTGTCTAATAGCTGAGATAAGTTGATCATAAGAGTGTTGGTAGTATTCTTGTTTTAATTCAGGATGGTCTTCTAGCATTCTATTAAGAATCAGTTTACTTGATGTATCATCCATGAATGGAACATAGTTATCTTTAATAAACTTGATATCTGTCTGAGTGGCTATGATTTGTTCCTCTTCTTGCTGTGTCTGTTCTGTCATCTTATTTTGATAAAACTAGAAAGAACATAGGATATCAACACGTTTTGATTCATGATCTTTGGTTTATTTTAGGTCTATTTTGTTAACGTGTTGACCGTGTTTTTGCACTAAAATTCGTTCCATATTAATTACGCGTGTTTTAAGGCGTTCTATTATATCATTCTGAGGTGAATTTTTCACTGTTCAGGGTTTCTTGATAAGATAGAGGTTGGGTCAAGGAGTAGAGGTTTACAGAGTCTAATAATACAATATGAAAAGTTCGATCTTTTAATTAAATAGTATGTAGTAATATGCAAAAAAAATTAATGTAATTAAATAAATAAATAGAGATATAGAAAAGTTAACAGAATCATAAATTACTAATCCATAAAAACTGATATAATTGAGATAATGAAGATAATCCATCTTCAAATGGAAATTTCAAATTAAATTTATCATCACAAGAACGTAGACAAGATATAACATTTTTAGTTAAATTAATTAATTCATCATCATTTAAAGTATCTTCAACTCTTAATTCAATAATTCTAACAATACGTATGATTTCATTATTAATTTCAAATATATATTCATGTAATTGAGTTGAATCAAATAAATTATCTCCTTCTTCATCTTCAAATGAACTTGAAGTTGAAATTGATATATTAGATTTATTATTGAATGACATTGAATGAGTAAGTTGATTGATGACTGTAATTATCTTCTTTAATGCTTGTTCAGGCATATCTAAAGCTATTAAATATCTTATATCTTGAAGTAATTGATTAAACACATTATAACTATCAAATGAAGAAGAGGAAGAAGAAGAAACATCAACATGACTATTATCGTCGTCATCATGTATTGAATCATCATTGATTTTAGAATTAGCTAATTTGGAACATTCAACATTGATTTCTTCAGTTAAATTTGGATGTTTCGAAACTAAATTAAGTAAAATATTTTGTAAATCTTGATTTGATAAATTCATAAAAGCGTATTCAAAATTCATTCCTTGACTATCTTGTTAAGAACAAGATTCAAACAAGCTCTAGCATGGTGATTAGATGGAACCGCTGCTCTTTATATACCACGATGATAAAGTGACTTGATTGTAGTTTTGAAAAAGGTAAACAGACTAAATCAAGAGAACTGTTTCAACTCAGTTTTAAAAAAAATTAAAAAATTAAAAAAAAAAAAAAAAATTAAATGAGCCTCTGCGCCTTTCGTAGCCGCATTTAACCAATTATTGCGGCGTCAATGGTTTTGCGGCTCCTTTAAAGTTTTGCCCCCTTTTAATATTTTTAAACTCTATTTCCTTTTCCATTTCCATGCAGCTCATCCCATTTTCAACCTTATCAAAAGAACAAAGTTCAATTATACTACAAATTTACAAATGATGACATATTTTGAGATTAATTAGTAATGATAATAAAAGTCCTATAGTAAAAACCAAAGAAATTCAGAGAAAAGTTTCATCTAAAAGCAAAAAAAAAGTAATAGCTAGCTAGCTAGGGTATAAATAAATTCTTATAAATTGAATTAATATATATTATCTCTTTTGGCGTTTAGCACAATGACCATTAAATGTACCATAATCTGAAAAATCTTTTTCAAATTTAGCTTTTTCAATTTCTTTAATAACTTCATTTAATTCTCTTAAACTTGATCTAAATGGATGTTGATTAAAATAATCCATAACAGTTTCAATTTTAAAAATAACAATTTCAATTGATTTTAATAATAATAAATCATCATTACTCATTTTTTCATAATCTGCAATATAACTTAATATACGACGAATTAATTTATCAAATAATTGAAATGTTTGATTAATAAAATTTGGTAGTAGTGAATCATCATCATCATCAACTTTATATTTTGAAATTTCAATATCTGTACCTTCAAATGCTGATTTTAAACTAATTAATGCACTGACTGGTTTCCCTCTTTTAATTAATGATTTAATTTCATTTAAAAAAATTTTAATTTCATTTTCATTTTTCCATTTATAAATTCTATAAGTAAATTTTTTATTTTGATAAATTGCAAATTTATGTTGATATTGTAATTTAAACAAATTATTTGGTATTTTTTTATTAATTAAATCTCTTGTAATTCTTGTACATTCTGATGTTTTAACTGTAATATTTGTAATTGAATTTGAGTTTTGAATGTAACTTCTTTTAAGAATTGGTTGAACTTGTCTTGAATAACTCGATTGAACTGACATATTGTGTAATTAACTAGTAAACTTGGATAAAGAGTAAGTGATACTGGTAACGATAAAAAATTAAAAAGATAAATAATTTAAATAAACTTGTAAATTCTTAATTGATTTTAAAATTGTCTGGATTTGGTCTTCTTATCTAGATAAATTCACAACCACCCAACCAACAAGTAAAACCCATGGCATGCAAGCTTGTATATGATTCACCTTGACTCTTTGAGTAAAAAAACCGAAAACCATGCAACAAAGCCAGTAAAAAACACCCAATCAAGTTAGTTTTATAAGGAGTCGATTCCCGAGATTCTTTTTGTATGAGACATTATGGTCACAAGTTCACAACAACGTACATCCAGCCAACGGAGGCAGCCATGTAGGCTGGCATGGTCTATCAATTGCAATTGCAATTGAATAATTGGATGTTCAATATCAATCACAGGCTAAATCATAGGATAGAAGGATGTAACCGTGAGTCTGTGGATGGACTTGAAGTTGCTACAATATAATGGTAGCCAACGGTAAAAACGGTAAACTCATGGTTGCAGCTAGGGAATCTTAATTTACTATAGGAGAGTAATATTAAAGCTATAGTAATTCTATAATTAATCAGAAAAGTCAACGAATCTTCTTTAATAGGAAAACAAGGAGAATTTAAAGGGATTTCAATAGAACTTTTTTAATTTGATTTGTTTGATTTAATTTTCGATATTTCATTATTATTTTTTAAATATTAAAACTTCCTGGTTACTCATGCAGATATAATATCCCTAAATTGGATTGAAAAGTGCAATGACATATGATATGTTATTACATACGAGATGTAGTTGAATTCAATTCAATGATTAAATTGTTGAAAAAGAGGAAATTTGTCTTCAATCGGGGAGAAGTATCGATAATGATAATGATTCATTCTGTGCATTTTTCGATAAAGGGGTCAATTAATTGAAGTTCTTCTTCTTGAAACCATACAATCTTTATGCATTGGTTCACTGTAACCGGTTCTGCGAGTTACTATTAAAGAATATAGGGTTTATATTTACGGTGATTGACCATTTAGTCATTCATCATATAGTAATTAAATGGCGGCCAGAAGGGCCCAATTAATTGAGTAACAAAACAAACTTCAACAATTTCATGGAATTGATTTGATTGAGTTGATTAAAATCACAACTTATAAGTCCTCAAGTGTCTGGAGACACTTATATTTAAAGTTATAATTTACTTGATTATATTCAATTAATTGATCATCATCACCTTCAACACGATAGAAATGGATTTCCCATTACAACTACAGTTTCGTAGGCCCAGTACTTATCCTAACACATTAAAGACTTTAGAGTGGATTAAATGAAGAATGTATATATCTATCACTAAAAATAAACTAAATCAATTAAGGAAATAATTAAAAATTAATGGAAAAATATATATGGAAAAATTGAAAGAAATAGAGATAGTCGAAAATAGAAATTCACCGTAACATATTATTACAAAAGAACCAAATCCATTTTACTGTAACTGATATATTTGAAGTTCTTGATCAATTACCTTCACTATCATATTTTGAAATGAATGAAAATGTTAATGAAAATGATGATAATGATGAATTTTATATTGATGATAATATGTCAAATTCTAATGATCCAAATGATGTTAATAATATTCAGAATGATGATACTGCAGTATCAATTATACTTTAAAAACATTAAATCCAATAATTCAATGGAATATGAATATTAAATTTTTTTAAAGTATTAAATTATAAATAAAAATTAGTTTTCTAAAGGTCGTCCAAATTTAAAAAATGTGAGTAGAAAACAACTATATACATCTTCATTATATCTTGTAAAAGACAGTAACTGTTTAAGACAAATCTTTTTTCTTCTTCTTGGTTAGCTTCAATTTATTCAATTGTTTTATTTGTTATGGCATGGACAGAATGGTTCTTTTCTGATTTGGTTTTCAGCTACTTAGGCTTCTGGTACTTCAATTTATTTGGTATTTCATTCAAAACGTCTTGGGACAATTTTTGGAATTCAAAATAATTATTCAATATTTAATAATATATTTGAAATAATAAACTGACAGTTGTTCAAATATTAGAAAAGAAGATGATTATGTAAATGATGAAATGAATAAAGATATAATAATACTATTGATAATAATATAATTAATTAATTATCTCAAGGGAATTTGTATAGCGGCTCGCGCGGTCTGCCCGGTGAGGATCGAGCAGGATCGCCGGATATCGTTTTCCGCACCAGGCAAATTCCCATGGGAAGTCGCCGGTAGAAGGCTCAAGCCGCCTGGGGCTCCACTCTCCCTGGTGGAAATTTAACTAATCACATGCCAAATATCAAAAAATTACTTAA
>JAJLZM010000228.1:61428-92153 GCA_030572235.1 Ambrosiozyma kamigamensis | reverse complement strand
AGTGATGGTAGTTCAACGTTGGGGATGAGAAGCAGAGAGTAAGGAAGAGTAGTGATTGTAGATGAGTTAGAAGAGATCATACCAGCACAAGAGAAATTATGGATTTGCCTTGTTAGTTCTTCAAGAGGGGGGATGTGGTTATCAGCCAAATTATCCAAAAGATGGCTGACTTTAGGGAAGAAAGAGGTTTCTCGAATATGGATTCGATCCAGGTATTAGAACAAGGTAGACTAAGTCTAGTTTGTGACACTTTCGGAAATCGCCCGTGTAGCGTAATGGTTAACGCGTTTGACTTCTAATCAAAAGATTCTGGGTTCGACTCCCAGCATGGGTGCAGGCGAATTTCTAATTTTTTTTTAATTCTATTATTAATAATTATTATTTTGGACATGAGTAAATCTGATTACGGTGATTACGGTACGCGTACTGTAGTTAATTTGTGTTGGATTGAAAAATTATTAGCTAGAATTCAACCACTCTATAGAACAATATAACTCACTATATACATGTACATAATTAAAGGTTCGTCATTTAATCAATGATTCAATGGCGGAGGAGAACCATCAGGTTCATCTTTATTAGTTGCTGTTATTAAGGAGGGATCCTGTGATGACAAATTCACAGTAGATATAAGCTCATCTTCATTTTCAAGTCTATCAGCAAGAATTACAGTGTGTTTCATGAAAGCTTCTTTTAAGTTCTCTCCTTCTTCTTTCAGTTCATCACTAAGTATCTCTTCTTCTTCAACAAGTTTTTTATGAAATTCTTCTTTTGTTGGAACAGCTTGTTCATCCAGTTCATCATCCATTTCATTTATGTTACTAGTTTCTTCTTTCTTATTTTCCATCATATGATGCTCCTCATTTAATAATTTATACAATCTAGAATTCTTATCAGCATATAACTCTTTAAACTTTCCATGTTCAGCAATAGTACCATCATATCCTAAAACCAATATTTCATCACACTTCTCAATAGTTGATAATCTATGTGCAATTGAAATAGTAGTAATAGATTGATCTCTCATAAGATTAGATAAAGTCTTATTAATAGCATTTTCAGACTTAGCATCTAGGGCTGAAGTAGCTTCATCCATGATTAAGACTGGCGGATCTTTTATCAAGCATCTAGCAATTGCAACTTTTTGCTTTTGTCCACCAGATAGCAGAGAACCTCTTGGACCAATATTTGTATCAAATTTATCAGGAAAATGATAAATAAAATCACAGTTAGCTTTAACAGCAGCCCATTCAATCATATCTGAAGTGACTTTTATATTGGAAGGCAACCCATACTTAATGTTATCAGCAATGCTACCAGGCATTAAAATAGGCTCCTGTTGAACAAATCCAACAAGTTGTCTTAAAGAATTAACCGAGTAATTAGATATATCAACACCATCAATTAATATTCTACCAGAAGTTGGGTTATAAAATCTAAGTAATAATGAGGCTATAGTAGATTTACCTTTACCAGAAGGACCAACTATACAAACATTTGAACCAGGTTTAATTTCAAAGCTGACTTTATCAAAAATTTTATTATTAGGTCTAGTTGGATAATAAAAAGACACATCCTCAAACTTGATATGTCCCTTAGAAGAATGAATTTTTGCACCTTTAATTTGATCAATAGTAGGATCTTTGTCTAATAACTCAAACAATCTTGAAGCAGCACCAGCACCTTTAAACAAATCTGTATAAAAATTTGCAACACCAAAGGTAGCACTACCACAATATTCAGTATATATTAAATAAGCAGTTAAATCACCAACAGTCATTGAACCATTCATAACAAAATGAGCACCCACACCCAATGTCAAGAGAAATGTTACGTTTCCCAAAACACCAGTTGAGGCAAAGAAAGTTGCATTGGTGATTGCATCTTTAACACTAATTCTAAAAACATCCCTGATCTGATTATCATATCTATGAAGTTCTTTTGATTCAGCAGTGAACGATTGAATAGTTTTGATTGAGTTTAATTGTTCTTCAGCAACCTTTGTAAGAGAACCCGTTGCTTGTTGTAATTGTCTTGAAATTGCTCTAATTTTCAAACCATAGATATAAGAAGCAAAAATTAAAGGAGGACCAAAAGCAAGAAGAATTAAAGAAAGTTTGGTAGATAATAAAAACATCATAGCAATAGAAGAGCCACCAACGATAGCATGCTTAATACCATCTGACATATTTTGAGTAACAGATCTGGAAACAACATAAGCATCAGACGACAACCTAGAAATTAGATCCCCCACTTTATTTGTATCATAAAATTCCATATCTTGTCTTAAAGTTTTCTTCATGATTCTTGATCTTAATCTTGAAACTAATTTTTCTCCAAGTACCCTTAATATGATAATTCTACCAAAAGTAGCAGCTGTAGAAATTAGCAATAAACCAGCCATAACAACAAAAAATTCATTTAAAGTATATCCGTACAACCTTATACTGTCCAGAGAATCATAATGTTTTGTAGCATCCAAAATTCCACCTGTAATCTTGGGTAAAGACATAACAATACCAGCACTTATAACTAAGAGAAAGACAGCACAAGAAAATAATTTTATATCCTTTTTAGCCAATTTTAACAACCTGATCACTTCACCAAAACCTGCTTGGCTTTGCTGCTCACTAGTTATACCAAACCATCTTTCTTTCCAAGTTTTCTTATCCTCCTTAATTGTGTGTTTCTTGGGCTCAACTATTATTTCTATATCTTTGGGCACTTCATTAGATTTTTTCAAAAGTGAATTATTTTGTTCTTCTTCAGTGATTTTTGCTAGAATCTTTGATGACTCTGTAAAACATCTTACCTGCCGAGCAAAGTTATGATTGAGTGTGAAGGAAGTTGATGAATTAGTCTTAATTTTGAAGACTTGGTGATTAGTTGAATAAGTTCTTCTAATTCCTGTATTATAGCATATACGTGACAATGAACAACATGATAATGAGCACTTAAAAGCAAGTTGTGAAGGTATCCATATTGATTGCTTGAAAACTGTCATCGTCTGGGGTATAAGAAAAGACATAATAAACAGGAAAATGTGAATATAGAATAATATGTATAAAATTAGGCAAGACTTGGAAGAAATATGAAGCTTTCACTATGATGATTAATATAATGCAATTAGTTTCAAATAAAATTATATAAATAAATGTATTAAAATGTATGATAAAAATGCTCTAAATTTAAAATGACACTGTACTTTTGAAGAGAAATAAGAAATGAACAAAAGGAAAGACTGATCTAATTGAGAGAAATTTAATAAATAAACAAAATGACGATTTCTTTATGAAAACAACAGCTTAATACCTTGAGTAAAACTAAAACTAGTGGTGGTTTAGTTGTTGATATCAATTATACATCGATATATATCCATCAAAACTCGGATACGAATTTTCGGCGGACAAGCGGCTTATCACGTGACACGCGACGACGACGACGCGTCTCATACCAACGGCGATCGGTGATTGGTCCACCAGTGGCACCACCACTAGCTAGGTCCACTACTCAATTATTATAACTTCAGAAACTACAAGTCTACAAACCATTAACTCCTATATGGGCTCTGAAAGGATCAGCACCAAAGCTCTAGTCAAAGTGGCACTTGGTTTGGGCAAAAGAGAGAAAGTTTCTTTCTCACTTAATCACCCATTACAATCTGTAATAAAAAATAGCTTCTCATTTGTAAAATTCTTCTTCATAATCTAGTAATGTATTTTAATATAAAAGCTAATAAAAATCATCATGAAACAAAAAAGAAATATTTAAAATGTTCGAATCATAAAATGTAAAGAATGTATAGTGAGAGAGTTGCAATAATTTTCTATCTCGAATATTTAAAAATGAATTAGAATAATCAATACATAACTGTTTTAAACATAAATAGTGATAATAATAGTTTGATATATCAAGAAATGAATTTAAGCTAACTCAGTAGTTGAGACGATTTCACCTTTTTCAATTTTTTGAACTTTTGCTTCAGTGAGAGCTCTTTTTTCAGCAACAACTCTCAATTCATCCTTTAAGGATCTTTGAACAGTTTTAGCAGCAATGGAGAAGTATTTGTTGATGCTATATAATAGAACAGTTTCAAACAAATGTGTTGTTAGTATTAAATAACTTTGTTCAACAGAATCGCCGATACCACCACTTCAAGTTTAGGTCAATTGGGATAGTTTTAAGAGAGTAAATAAGCAAGATACATACGAGAAACCAGCTTTTTGCCAAGCAGACATTTTTGAAAGTGATAAGTTGGATGTTTTGGTTTTGGTTTTAGGGAGTAGAGGAGGAGTTAAATGAAGTAAGTCTTTTCATTGATTTGTTGAAGAGCGAAATGGGGGCCGCAGGGCTGCGTAACCGTGCACGTGACCAGACTCACGTTCGCAATTTTTTTAATATATATTTTTATTTGACGATGAGTTTGATTTCCTTTTTCCTTCTCTTTCAACAAAAGATCCAGTTTCACTACAGCAATGTCGGTATCAAGAGATCACTACTACAAGCTTGCATCAGATTTAGAGAATGAGAGAATATCTGCTGCTGCTTCCTTGATTGAAGAGCTTAATAACACTGATTCCGAAAAAGAATGGAATTATGCTTTAGATAGATTAATCAAAGGTTTGTTATCCTCAAGAGCATCTGCAAGACTTGGATTTTCAATGTGTTTAGGTGAAATATTATCAATATTGATTTCCCAGAAGAAACAATACTCAATCATTGATTATTTAAACGATTTAAGTATAAAGTTACAGGATGCTTTACCTAATAAAAACAATGGTAAAAATGAAAGATCTTTCATATTTGGTGAATTATTCGGCCTGCAATCATTATTGAATTCAGGAGTTGTTCTAAAAGAACTTGAAAATGATGAGTTTGAAAATTATTCAAGAATATTGATTAGATTGGTTGATTTATCTTTAAAAAAATCTTGGATTAGAGAAACTTGTTTTGCAACAATTTTTAAATCATTAGTTGAATTTAATATTACTTCCAGAGATAGTTTTGTTATCATAAGTTTGTTAAAGAAAATTGAGGAATGTGAGTTATCTTTGACTACTGAAGGTCTCCTTATTTATTTATCTATTCCATCAAATAAAAGAGATTTCATTTTACAGAAAGCCGAAATTAATCTTTGGAAGAATAATAATCCATTGTCGAAGGGAAATTTAAACATACTAGTGAAAATATTAAAAGAGTCTGAAGTTATTACTGTTCCATCTGATGAAAAATCTTCTGCAACTAAAAAGAGTAACAATAAGAAACAAAAAGGTAGTTGGTCACCTCAACTACATTTTATATGGAACCCTTTATTGAATGAGTTGTTAGAAAACTCAAAGCTTGAGTTATTGAACTTGTCCCCAGAGAGAAAATCAAAGAAACAGAAGAGACAACAACATCAACAACTTGAATTAATTACATTACCAGAATTTTGGAAATCTTGTATTGATGATCAATTTTTTAATAATTCTGCTTCAAATGAACGGAAATATTGGGGGTTTGAAATATTTAATACTGTTTTAAAATTTCCACAACTTTCAAGTCTTCAAATTTCATCTATTTTGTCTCCAAATTTAATTAGAACATTGATTAATCAAAGTTCCAAAAATGATAGATTATTAAATACATTAGCTAAATCAACATTGAAATCTTTAGTTTTAACTTGTAAAGATTATCCTGAAAGAAGAAAACCAATTTTAAATAGTTTGTTATCAACATCTTTATCATTTGATAAATTAACTAATTCTAAAACTGTTCATGATATTTTACAATCAGCTGACACGGATGAATCCATTTCTGAAATAATTGACTTTCTAATCCATTTAGAAGATAATAGTAAAGAAGATATTATAAAATATCAGATTTTCATTCTTGATAATATTTTACAATTAATCAGATCTAAAAAGACAACTATTAGTTCATCATCTACTTTTGCAAAAGTGTTAACTTATTTAACTACACGGGCATTTATGAAATCAAAATCTCAAGAAACTGAATTTAGTGACAGAATATCCACATTATCCAGTGAAAGATTATATTCTATATTGTCTGAAATGATGTCTTCTAACGTAGATTCCGGAATTCATTCATGGCCATATTATGCATTATCCAAACTTAAAGATATTGATAATAATAATTCATCATCGGATTTAACCTTAAGAGTTGAATTTGAAGGAGAATTAAAAGAAATAAAAGATTCTTCATTCGTTACTTTAGAAACAATTACTGAAATGCTTACTAAAACACAACAGAATAATCAAATATTAAAATGTTTTGATGTTTTATTTTCAATAACATTATTACAATTATATTCAGGTGATGAAGATTCAGCTTCAATTTTAACAGATTTACAATTAACATTTTCTGACAGTTTTGCTAATGATGATGAAAAGCCACTAGATTATGAAATTTTAATTCAATCATTAGTTGATTTAATGCTTTCTTTTATCGTTCAAAAAACACCTTTAATGAAAAAATTATCATTTATTGTTTGGGATAATTTAATGGATAACATAGGTAAAACAGAATTAGATAGATTATTTGAAGTTTTGTTAACCAAAGAAAATAAGGAAGGGCAAGAAAAACTATTTAATATAGATAACACAGAAGTTGAATCAGAAGCAGAATCAGAAGGCAAAGAACATGAAGAAAAAGAAGAAAAAGAAGAGGAAGAGGAGGAAGAAGTTGTGGACTCTGAGTCAGATGGTGGTGAGGAAATTGATTCCGAAGGTTTAAATGGTACTGAATATTACACCAGTGATTCTGAAGAAGAACAAGAAGAATCTGATAATCAAAGGAAAATTGAAGAAGTTGAAAAAAATACAAGTTTAGCATTAGCAAAAGCATTAGGAGTTCCAACTAATCCAGAAAATGATAAAATCTCTGGAGCTGAAGAGGAACAAGATTCTGATCTCAGTTCTGAATTTGAATCCGATGATGAATCCATGTCTGATGAACAAATGATGGCTATCGATTCTACTTTGGCACAGATTTTTAAACAACGTAAAGATGCAATTGATGGATTAGAATCCAAAAGTGGAAATCAAAGAAAACAAGAAGTTGCAAATGCAAGAGAGTTAATGATTTTTTTTAAGAATAGAGTCATTGATCTATTAGAAATTTTCAACAAAAGGAAACCATCAGATCATTTAAATTTAGATATAATTGTTTGTTTATTAGATTTAATGGATTTAACTCAAGATAAAAGTTTAGGTGAGAAAGCACATAAATTAATTAAGAAAATAAGTAAACACCAAGCATTAGATTTTAAATCAATAAAACAAATTGAAATAATTGAAACTTTGGAATCAATATTTAATAGAGCTTCAACCAAATCAAAGTTTCATTCATACTCTCAAGCTTGTAATCAAATTTGTATTTTAATTGTCAAATCAGCTGGTAAGTCATATGGAGATGATATTCTAGATTCAATATTGGACAGTTATTCCAACAGCTTGAAGTCATGGGCTAAGGATAAAAATAATAAAATTTTAAGTGGTCTTTACTTTGATTTAATTAATTGGTTGAATTCTAGAAGAATTTCTGAAACATCAACTTAAGTTACTTTTTAGAATGCATTTGTACATACATCTGTATATCATTTTTTTCTTTTATTACAATTAACGTAAAAAGTTTATTCAATTTAATAGAACACTATATTATAATATACAAAACTATATACACATATGCAAGATGTTGTAAATTATTATTTTTAATTATTATCTTTCTTAGATTTTAGTTTAGCATCTTTATACTTACCGTCTTGTCTAACATCAACTCTATTTAAGAAATCTTGTTGATCCAAATAACCACCTTTATTTTTGAATTTCAATTCATCTTTAATTTTATTTTTATCAACGTAACTAGCCCAGTCTAATCTTGATTTTTCTAAAGTTGACAGTTTTGTCTTTGAAGAATCATTAATAACTGCATCTAATAAACTTGCTCTTTTCCTCTTTGGAGGTCTTCTTTTGACAGATAAAGAGTTTGTTGTTGGAGTGGTGATAGGGGCATTTTTTGAATTGCTATTATTCTTTGAATCATTTTTTATTTTAGTTGAATTAAAATGAGCTCTTGCTTCTTCAGAATTTTCATCAACCCATTTTTCTTCAGTTATCATTTCACCAGCAAATTCATAAGTTCTTTTAATTTTAACATTTTTATCCTTGGTATCCGAAATTGTAGTAGTTTCTCCTGTTGAATTTTGAATAGAGACATCTGGTAAAATTGAAGGTTTCTTTTGATTCATTTTAGCCCATATTGAATCAATATCCAAAGAAGACTTTGCATTTGAAGAAGATAGATCATACTGCTTTTCCTTTTTAGAGATTGCTTCGAGTTCTCTCTGTTTTCTTGTTTTGACGAGACCGCCCACTGACGATTCTATAGAGGAGTACTTTTTGATTTGCTTCTTATCCAGCTCATCCTCTTCAAAGTCGTCGTCGTCATCGTCATCCTGTGGCGAGATAGCAGTGTGTTTGGCAGAGGACTCTGGGTTGTAGTCTTCATCCTCGGACTCTATGTAGGGGTCGTTGGCGTCTTCTGGGAGGGGACTTTGCGGCATAAGATGGCCTTTGAAGAAAGAGAGCAGTTCTAGGAGTTCTAGGAGGCCTGTAAAGCCTGTAAACCTGTAAACAGCCAAAATTGCGGTCTTCTCGACAGCGTCGACAGCGTCGACAGGCGCGTCGACAACACGAACAGGTGGTGTTTTTATTTTTATTTTCAACGATTTAATTACAGGTTTTGGTTTTGGTCCTTAACACTTCCTCCTTCTTGCCCCTGCAACCAACGAAGACTTCTTTCTTTTCCATCCCCTTCTGCTCTCGCTGTACCTGCTCCTGCTTCCCACCATGCTAAAAAGAAAGAACGAGGACTCTGAAAACAACACCGTCAAAAGAGTTGCTTTAGACTCTGAGGCAGTTGAACTGAAAGATATCGAAGAAGATAAACAAAAAACTTCAATCTCTTTTAACCCTGATGACACAAAACATGACTCAATACCTGAAACTGAAAGAAAACCTGCAGGTCCTATAAGTTCTCATAAGGTGACACAAAATCAAAATGATGACCCAACTTATGTCCATTTTAGAATGCTATGTAATATTAATGAAACTGCAACCATTGTTGGAAAAGGTGGTGAAACTATTTCAAGAATCAAAGAAATGTCAAATGCTAGAGTTAATGTCAGTGAAAATTTAAAAGGAGTTCCTGAAAGAGTCATTAGTGTTAGAGGTCCTTCAGAATTTGTTGCTAAAGCTTTTGGTCTAATAACTAGAGTTATTCTCGATGAACCTCTTGAAATCGCTTCTTCTTTACAATCAAAACAATTCAATTTAAGACTTTTATTTCCTCATACAATCATGGGTTATATCATTGGCAAAAAGGGTGCAAGATTTAGAGAAATTGAAGAAAGTTCTGCCGCTGCTTTAAAAGCAAATGATCAAATTTTACCTGCTTCAACTGATAGAATATTAAATGTTAATGGTGTTGCTGATGCAATCCACATTGCTACTTATTATATTGCTCAAACCGTTATTGAACATAAACAACATATGTCTAAAGCTATTTATTATAATCCTGCTAATTTCTCTCAAAATACTAATCAAAATCAAGGTCAAGTTATGATGGGAATGAATGGTACCAATAACACTAATCATAATAATAATCATTCCGGCCCACCTGGTAATCAATTCCCTCAAGCTCCTCAAAACTTTGGTGGTATGATGGGTATGCCTCCTCAAATGATGGCCATGTATGGTCAAATGTCTGGTCAAATGCCTAATCAAATGCCAGGACAAATGCCAATGGCCCCACCTCAACAAAATAAACAACAGCAACAACAAATGCAAATGAATGCCTTTGGTGGTTATTCTCAATTTCAAAATATGCCTCATGTTAATACTAATCCAAATATTAATCCTGCTTCTGCTTCCACCAATTCTAGAACAGGTAATGCAATCACTGGTGCTGATGGTAAGGTTAATCAAGAATTATTTGTTCCTCAGAAGCATATTGGTTTAGTCATTGGTAGAGGTGGTAAAAATTTGAAAGATATTAGAGCTCAAACAGGTTGTTATGTTAAAGTTAACGAAGAAATCCCTGGTGCATCCGAAAGAAATTTAACTTTAATGGGTAACGTTTATGGTATACAAAATGCAATTTTGTTAATCAATAATAAGATTGAAAATGAAAAGCTAAGACAGCAAAGAGAACAAAGAGAACAACAACACCATCATGCAAATGGTAATGGTGCTACTGACTTTGGAAAATCATCTCTTCCGGAAACTCCTACAGATAAATGAATAGAAATAGATTTTGTTGTTATGATTGATGATTAATTCAATTTTCAAGATTCTAATATTGGAAAAGAAATAATGAAAACTACAATGTTGGTGCTGGTGTAATTTTAAATGATGTCGTTACTCTCTTTATTTGTTTTGTAACTTTTTTTTCCTTTCTTTATTTTCATATGACTTCTCTTTCCCTCTTTTATTTTTATTTTCTTTTAACTGCTTTACATTTTAACTTGAATTTTTTAAACATATCTTATCTTTCTACCTTTCTAATCCTACTCTCTCGTTACGTTTTGATTAACTTCATTTCGGTTTAACCGTATTTGTTTGTTATGCTCTCTTCTCATACTCTCTTTATCATTCTGTATTTTTATGATTGTCTACACATTTATTTAGACTTCTTTTGGCATTTTCATTTCCTTTTTGTTTCCCTTTTGCATTATTGATATTCCTTATTGATTAAGGATTTTCTTTTTTCTCGCTATACTACATTAATCACTTTAATTTCTGTTTCAACCACTATATATATGTTATACCTTTCCTGAACTAAAATTGTATTAAAATAGATATTTGAAAAAAAAAACAATTCAATTCAATTAATAAATAGAAAAACAATATTTTTATAGAAAATAAAATACAAATTAATTGTCTGTTTATAAATTCTTTATTATGTCTAAAAATGTGGAATTTTTAAACTTGTGAATAACATATTCACAACGCTAAATAAACCTTCACCTAAAATTAAACCACTACTAAAGATAATCATCATCACTTTTTCTGAGCTATTAATTTGACCGCCAGAATTCATTCTCTTTAACCAAAAATATGAAATTATACCACCAATGAAACGTGCTAATGTAAAACTTGGTATATTATAAATTCCAATACCAACCGGAATACCACTTGGTAAATAAATTAAGTATTTATAAAACTTGTTGTCTTTAGTTAATGTATTTTTCAAAAATGATATAATACCAAATATAACACCAAAAATTAAAGAATATTCAAATACTTTATCAGGTAGTCCAGATCCATTAACCAATCTAGCACAATCAATCCAAATTATAGCTGTTGGGATTTTAAAAATGTTACCCGGAATCTCATATAATGAATTATAAGCTTTATACATAATTGCACTTAAAAAAATTGAATAAATTGAACCATAAATTTGAGCAACAAATTGAGCTCTAGGTGAAGCACCTAATAAATAACCAGTTTTTAAATCTTGCATTAAATCACCAGCTTGTTGTGTTGCTGCTTCTGATATTGCACCACTAATCAAATTAATTAGAATTGATCCAGGATGGTTTGAAGGAATAATTAATGCAAATAATAATTGTGATAATTTACCAATTCCACTGACTGGATTTAAATCAGTTTCACCTAAAGCTTTGACACCTAAAACGGATAAAAATAATGATAGAATAACTGAGATTGATGTGGCATAAATTGGAATTACTGGACCAAAAACAACTCTTGTTGTAAATATACAAAGCAAACATGAAAGAACCAATCCGATATAAGTAATGTAATTTGGGACAAGATGAGACTGATCTAAATCATCAGATTTGTTTGACTGATTACTTGAACCTGTTGTTTTTCTACTTGAATTAGTGAGAACAGTTTCTCCATGGAAAACACTACTTGTTATATCTTCATCTGAGGCAATTTCATCATTTTCATTTATCAGACGATTAGATTCTTCATTTGTGAAACTTTCTTCTTTGAGAGTCTTTATAAATATGATGATTGCTTTTATGCTAGTGGTAGCAAATGAAACAAGAGAGTCACTAATCATAATACTTAAACTAATCCACATAATCCAACCTTCAGCACCCTCTTTCCAATCATCAATTTTACCGGGTGCCCAACCTTTAAACTTAGCTAAAGGCCCTAATATACACCAACCCAAACTCATACCAAAAAACATATAAGAAGTTGTTGCAAAACCCATAATTATTCCTTGACCTATATAAGCAGGTGAAGGTTGAAAATTTATCAAATAATTTTTTGATAAATGAGTTCCAAATATTGGTAAGGATCTTATTTGAGGAATAAAATAAGAGACTATTGTATATAATGATGATATTGTAGAGGTTATAATTAAAAGATTAATATTATTTTTATAAGATTCTAATTGTTTCAACTGACATAAATCATTTGATTCTATAATGGTTAAATTATTAGGGTTCTCCAAAGGTCTTGCAGAGTTGGAATTGGTATTATCATTAGTTGTTTCTAATATGGCATCTTCATCTTCATCTTTATCGTTATCCACTTTAATTGTAGTTCCATGGAAAACGGAGATTAAAGTAGCCGTGGCAGAGCCACTTGGAAAAGGCAATTTTTCTTTAATTATAAACTGTTTTCTTAAAGGAATAGCAAAAAAGACACCAAAAAAGGCTAAACCTAACGACCAAAGGACCAATTTCCATGTAGAACTAATATTAATTCCATTTTCATAACCACTTTCTTCATTAGTCATCAATTTCTCAATTGCGGGTATAATTCCAACAAAACCATAAGCCAAAGGACCAGTTGCAACAGCAACAGAAACACTTTGAACAAAAACATTTTCAACGTCAGTGAACTTATAATTCAACTTATCCTGTAAAGATTTAAATATTGAAAACCCAAGTAAAGCTGATGGTAAAGACATCATTGAGACCCATCCTGTTTGTAGACCAAATTGGAAGTTGGATATTAATATCACAGAGCCTATTGCTAAACCAGCTATTGTTGACCTTAGTGTAACTTGTGGAAAACCAGCCTTTTCCTCCCATGGAATGGTATCTGTGGGCAGTTGAGTTGTTATAGGCATAATGGTTGATTTGATCTGTTGAAACTTTTTTTTTCAAGATGAATTCTATTAAAATTTTGAAAAAGTTTTTACTTGATAAACCCGTAGAAGTTGAACTAGCTATTAAAACTCTGAGATGTGTCTGAATGTCCTGTGAAGAAGAAGTAGGAAAGAAAGGAAATAAGGAAATAAGTACTGGAATAAGATAAGATTTACTCTACTCAGAGCTCGGATAAACTCCGCCGCAATTTCTCCGCTATGTTGCACCGCCACACTGCGCACCGCCACACCGCGCACCGCCACACCATGAAAACACGTTAAAACTCAAGTTTTCTAACTACAGTAAGTTCAACCATTTCCTATCCTTTTGCTTCCTAAAGTTCAACAGATTCCTTAACACATGTCGATCCCAAGTTCAGATCCTGCTCAAGCAGACGTCTCAGTTGCGGTTCCAGCATCATATAGCCCTCCAAGTAGGTTATTGAGTCAAACTGTTCTTTTAAAAATGAAAGAATTATGGTTGTTTATGTTGGAAAATAATATCCCAAAAGACATCTATAATATTATCTTGCATCAATTTCAGTCAATGGATCCAAACAATGTACAATTCTTTTGTTCAATTTGCACAAAATATCATGATCCAAAATCTAAATGTTATTTCTTAAGATCTGTTCCTGCTATTTTAATTAATTGTCAACCTTATTGCCCATTTCACGATGATTGTATTGGAGTAGATAAACATAAATTACTTGATCATTTTTCTAAAAATCATTATATGGTACATCCTTATGCCGATGACATCGTTTTAAACACTATATTTTGCTGTTGTTATTTATTCCCAACAAATGCTCCTTTACTAGATTGTTTCGTTGCTTATTTAGTTATGGCTGCTCAAGAATGTCCTAAAATCTTTTCATTCGATGAATATAAATTAACTAGAGATCATTTTGATGCATTAATGAAAGATATTTTTATTGAAAGTCATAATTTTGAGCAAGATATTCAGATTTTAAGGAATTATCAACCTAAATATGATCCAGAACAAGAATTATTAACTCGTACAAACTTCTGGTCTGATTCAAATATGCTTAATCAAAATTTTGATTCAATTAAATTTGATATAGATGACATAGAAAAGATTTCAAATTCTGCTGCAGAAACTATTAAACAAGAAATGGATATATTAACTAAGTATCCAATACCTAACAAAGATAAAACCATTCCTTCCCCAAGTTACAAGCTAATTTTAGCTGACTGGATTAGAAATGCTTACACTTTACAAACTTATGATTCATTTAGATATTACAAAAGGCCAGAGGTTGATAATGTTTTATCTCAAGAAATCAGAGAAAGACAAAGGGAACAATCCTCATTGCCATCGTTGAAGAGAATAATAGATTTAGACGAAGGTGACATCACTAATAAGAAACAAAAAACTGAAAATAATACAAATGGAAACCAAAATGGAAATCAAAATGGAAATCAAAATGGAATAGCCTCTGGAGATAAAAATTCTGATGTTATTGTAATTTCTGAAAAGCAAATCCCCGATCCAATAAGTGATTTACAAGGAATGCTAAAATTAAGGGAATTCTTAGCTAGAAAATTTACAATATCAATAGATGGTTATGATCTAGATTTAAGTAAGACAATGTGTATATTTGATGAAAAATTAGATATGTCTTTTAAAATGCTGGAGTTTTTAATCAAAACTAAGATTTCCTTGGAGAAATTAACTAATTATCAACTGATTTCAAATTCAGGATCTGGGGTTGTTGATATTAAAGATGATTGTATTTTAGTTATTCCAATAAATTCTCCAGAGTTGGGTAACTTAATATTTATGGGATATTCCACAAAAGATATGCTCACATGGTTATTCGTTGGTTCATGTGAACCGGAATTGGCTCAAAGAACATTGCGTCAAATTATTGGAGACTCTTTTCAAAAAGAAGTTAGATTTGGTTCATTTAGTAAATCTAATCTTCGCAGACCCACAAATTTTGAAATATTTACAATATTTGATGAAATTGTTACAATCTCTAAATATTATGAAATTAATCATGAAAATTTTTGTTCATGTTTTGGAAGAATTAAAAGGAATCTTAAATTAATGGACACTAGACAAGCTGCAAGAAAAACATTTGGTCAAATCTCACCCTCAAGATCAAAAGAAGAAGTCAGAAGTGCATATCAATTAAGAACACTACTTGAAACATTGTTTATTAATTCTTCTTAATTATTTTACTTTAATTTTCCTTCCCTATTGTATTTTACTTTGCTAATGCCACTTAAATATATTCTATAGCTATTTTTTTGTTCTCTTTCCTGCTTCTTTATTTCAATTTTAAATCATTTGTATTTTAATATTAAATATTTCATTTCAATTCATTAATACATATATATCCTATAAAAGTTTCTAGAAATACTAATTTTCTTTTCACCCTGAAATGTATTCACATTTAAGCAGACTCATTAACAGAACTTTCATCACTAAAAATTTGATCCATTAAATAAATCCTTTGCTGTAGTTTAAGCTTGAAAGGAAATTCTGGACAACAAGTACAATAAACCCAGTCAAAATCAGTTCTCGTTAACTTATATTTACCAGAGAAACTTTTAACAACTTTACTAGAGCAATTTTTTATATTCTTATAATTATTATTAACTAATATTGAATCACCATAACTATCAATAACTTTAATTTTATTAATTTCAGCATTTAATGATAAAACTGATGGAAAAAACTCATCAATTAAAACTATGATTCTTTCAGAGATATTAGTTATTGTAAAATAAAATGAGTTCATTTGGCTTTCTAATTCAAATAAATCTGAATTAGATGTGATTAAACAATTTATATTTATCTCATTAACAAGACATCTCAATTTAAGAAATTTAAATTGATTTCCAATTTCTATATGAGCCAATTTCATATTCTTATTATTTAGTTTGTTTAAATGCTGATATTTTATTACAATTAATTCTATATTAGATGGTAAATCTTTCCAAAATGATGACTGATGATCATCATCATCCAAAATGTTGATTAACTGCAATTCAATTAAATGTTCATATGTACTAAGGTTAAATAAATGATTAAAATAGAATTCTTGCAAACATAGTTTTCTAATAAATTTAGGTAATTTAAATGATTTAAAGTTAGAAGTGGTTTGATAATTTATTGAATAAATAGATAAATTTATAACACAATTTGGAATAGATTCAAATGATGACTGCGAAATGTTTGATGAAATAATAAGACTTCTTAATCTATTTAAAGATTGAAAATTACAATTTAATAAATAATTAGATTTATAATAAATACTTTGAATCTTTTCATGAGAAAATTCAAAATTTGAAGGAAGTGGATAATTAATAAATAAATTTTCCAATTTATTAAATAAATTCAAAGAATCATAATTAATTTCGTTATCAATAACTAAATTTTTAACTTCAAAATTTGTATAAAGTGATAAATTTGATTCTGAACTAAAAATATAATTGGAAATGAATTTTGAATTTGAAATCATTGAATTATCAAATAAATTTAACATCATATCGTTGAAAATTTCATATTTAAATATTATTTTTTCAATGTTATTGGATAATCTATCAATTTCTGACATTTCAAAATCACAAGGCATATCAATGATTAAAATCCTTAAATTTTTGAAATTTTGAAAAATTTGAAATGAAGTTAAAGAAGAAGCTTTAATTTGAATACGTTTAACGCAATCCATTAAATATAAATAATTTAAATCTAAAGGTATTATTGTAGATTCTTTCAATATTAAATAAGTAACTTCATTTGCTTTCATAATAAATTCTTCACAATTTTCAAGATCTGTAGTTAAAAACTTTTCAATTTTACAATTTTTAAAGAAATTTGAATCAATGAAATTATCATAATCAATATCACTATCAATTGTAAAGCTAGGAACATAATTTGAATAAATTTGTAACTTATTAAACCCATAAGCAGCACTAAAGTTCGAATAAGGAATATTAACTAAAATATTTGAATAATAATCATTAATTGGGAAATCCAAATCAGTCATAACATGAGCAATAATTAATTGTTGAAGTTCTGGTAACACATTATTAGTGATTTGAATAAAATCTGCAATTGAACCAACGTTAGGACGTGGTCTTCTTTTATATTTCCCATCATCTTTTACTTGGTAGTAATGAAGGTTCATACTTGAACTTGATTATGGAGACCAGACGTGGATTGCCATACCAAAGAGTGGATGAGCTGTGACCATCATATCATCACCAATTGTACAGTATTATGTTGAATTATTCTATAAGATTTGAAGAAATTCCTGTTTTTGGATGTCTAAGGGTCTTTTTTAACACAAGACATATTGTCCGAAATGCAAACACCGCGTCCGAGTATAACAACCGCTGCTTTTGTTACGGTAGCAGACCTTTAAGGGACCTATAATTTGTGGGTTTTTGAGCAATATACAAACTATTCCTACTTTTTTATCTTTACAAAAAAGTTCTGGTTAGTGCTAACTTCAATTAGTTAAAAGAAAGTATTCCCAGTTATATAGTTAAAGTATATCCAACTTCCAAGCTACCATGGTCTCCTTCACTGAACTTCAAACAAAGGAAGAGGTTGGTTTTGAATTCAATAAGTATCCATTATTAAAAGACTTAGATTTAGAATCATTATCTCATTTAGATGCTTATGGAAAAGAAGATGAACCAATTGATACAGATATTGAAGAAAAAGAAGAAGAAGAAGAGTCTGTTATTCCACATTCAAAAGTTTTAAAAGTTTTATTCAATTTTGTTACATTAGTTTCTTTAGTTGCAACAACAGCTTTATATGTTATTTACTTCTGCTATGGTCCAACTTCTGAATTCTTAGGAACTTTACAATCAAATTCTAACACTTTAATTGTTATCAGTAAATCAAATGTTCAAAATCCGGGTTTAATATTTATTGGTTTTATTACATTATGTATTGATTTTGATAAGATTATAGAAGGTACTACATTATTCAATAGAAAACTATTTTATTCAGTTATGATTTACTTATTTATGAATTATATGCAATATTTATTTCAAAATTTATTTGCTGGATGTGGATTTTCAGACTTTGAAGGTTACTCAATCATATCAGTTTTCATTGATACATTATTGTGTTCATTTTTAGGTTATGTTGCAATGGAATTAAAAGTTTCATGTGGTAAATTAAAAGAGAAAAGATTACCAATTAAAGAATGGTTTGGAATGATGGTTATATTTGCATGTTATCTAGAACTTTGCCATTATTTATCAATTAACAAATGGCAGCATTATCAATACAGATGGGAGTTGATTTTAGGATGGGATGAAAGTAAGTTGATTTCATATTTGATTCCATTGCATATTATTTCTATTGGATGGTCAGGATTGATGTTGGTGACATATTCTGTTTGCTCGACTCTGGTTGGTAACGAGTATACCTTGCTGAACCTTGGTAACAACGATGTTTCTGTTCTGATTTTGCCTATTTTGCTAACCTCTGTGCTGTACAGCTTCAAAGGGTTAACTTTTGTTTTTGATGTGTAGTTAAATTTAAGCCGCAGAGCACGTGACCGATTTTTTGAATTTTGATTTTCTGTGTTTTCTGTGAATATATTTTCGTTTTTTGCCTTCTGACTATCACTTCTTCTTTCTGGCTTCTCCTTTCTTCGGCTAAGTAGGTTAGAGAAAAGACTCTACACCGCTGGTCCCCATGGCTGTAGACTACAGGATGCTGCTGCTGAGTCAGCCATCAATCTGATGTCCTCCGTGGTAACATTTAATACAGATGATCATGAACTTCTAAGCAAGAATTCAGAAACACCTCACTGGAGGGCTAGTTTCAAATATCATAACATTTATTATTTCGTATTAAATATATGAAATACAGAGCTTCTACAAGCATTAATTATCAGACAAGTGGTTCTTTTAATTATCACAATTCTGGAAAGAGTCTGTCTTTTCAGTTAAACTAAACGAACAGTTGTGTTCAAGTCTACATAAGACTGATCTAAAGTGCTTTCAAATACATCGATCGAACATGATGGGTGTGAAAGCAACTTCTACAAGAGTTCAAAAATCCAAAAAGCTGATTTTGTTCTCAAACTGAACCTGTTGTGAGTTTCCGTTAATCCTGAGAGGTTTCCTGGTGATGATCAACAAAGGTATAGAGCACCTAATTTATATAAGACTTACTCCTTTTATTTAAACTATTACTGGGGAAATCGGACGAATTTTCTCAAACTGCGAATCTGAAGATTTACTCTTTAGTTTGATTAATATGGAGGAAAGCATGTTCTTTTGTTCTAAAAGAACTTTTGCTTTTTGAAACAATTTTGAAGTTTGATTTTATTATCTTTCTTCACATCATTATGACGAGCTTTTTTGTCTTCAATTATTATTGATCTGTGTTGTTTTTTAATTAAATTTATTTTTAATTAAATTATTTCCATTAGTCTCTTTTTAAATAAGTGATATGGCCAGTCAAGTTGAAACTCTTAATCTGAATGATGTTTTAAAATTGTGAATAAGTAGTATTTAGTAAATCATTAATTAAATTAAATTATATACAAGTTTTGATTATATATACACTATTATTATTCTCTTCTTAAGAAAGATTGATAAGCATCATTTGAAATATTAACATTACCAACTGATTTCATATATTTCTTACCTTCTTTTTGTTTAACTAATAATTTCTTTCTTCTTGAAACATCAGATGCATGTAATTTAGCTAAAACATCTTTTCTTCTAGCTTTAATAGTTTCTCTTGAAATAATTTTATTATCTGCTTTTGCTTGAATAACAACTTCAAATTGTTGAATTCTTAAAAATTCTTTTAATCTTTTTGTAAATTCTTTTGCATTTTTACTAATTTGTGATCTATGCATAATTGTTGATAATGCATCAATTGATCTACCATTAACTAATAAATCTAATTTTAATATATCTGATGGTTTATAACCTCCATCTTCATAATCTAATGATGCATAACCTTTTGTTGCACTTTTTAATTTTCCAAAAAAATCATCAATTAAATGTGCTGTTGGAATTAAATATTTCATTAAAGTTTGTCCATTATTTAAATAATTTAAATCAATTTGTTCACCTCTATTATTTTCACAAATTTTCATAACAGCACCTGTATATTCTTTTGGAAATGTCATTAATGCTTCAACATATGGTTCACTAAAATATGATATATCTGATTTTGAATGAATTTCAGGAAAATCATCAGGATTTGAAACAGTTAAAACTTTACCATTTTTAAAATGTAACTTATATGGAACAGTTGGAGCTGTAATAATTAAATTTTTTCCATGTTCTTTCTCTAATCTTTCTTTAAAAATTGATGCATGTAAAGAACCTAAAAAACCTAATCTCCAACCTTGACCTAAAGCATTTGATGTAGTTCTTTGAAAAGTAACTGATCTATCATTTAAGAATAAATGTTGTAAACTTTCTTCCATTTTTTTAAAATTAGTTCCATCAGATGGGAAAGCACCAACGAAAACCATTGGTTTTGGTTCTTCAAAACCAGCTAATGGTTCAACATTAGTTCCTGATAAATATAAAGTATCACCAACATAAGCATCTTTTGCATCTTTAAAACCAGGTATAATATAAGCAACTTGACCAGCAGATAATTGAGGCATTGCTTTTCTATCAGGGTACATCACACCAACTTCTTTAACTTCATATTTTCCTTTAGTTTTAAAAGATTCAATTTTTGAACCTTTTTTAATTATACCATCTACAACATTAATTAACATGATAACACCAACATAAGGATCATACCAAGAATCAACAATTTGAGCTCTAAAAGGTTTTAAAGGATTACAATGTAATGGGGGTGGAATTGATTCAATAATTTTTGGTAATAAATATTCAACATTTAAACCAGTTTTAGCAGAAACATGTATTATATCATTTTTATCTAATTCAAATGTATTTTGAATTTGATCTTCAGCATTATCAATATTAGCAGTATCTAAATCAATTTTATTTATAACAGGAATTAATTTTAAATCCATTGAATAAGCTAAATAAAAGTTAGCAACAGTTTGAGCTTTAACACCTTCAGAAGCATCGACTAATAATAATGCACCTTGACAAGAAGCATAAGATCTTGTAACTTCTAATCTAAAATCAACATGGCCTGGTGAATCAACTAAATGAAGTAAATAATCTTCATTATTATAATGATAAATCATTGAAACAGTTTGAGCTTTAACTGTGATACCTCTTTCTTTTTCAACATCCAATTTATCTAGAATCTGTTTATTTGCATCACCAGGTTTAATGACACCAGTAATTTCTAATAATCTATCAGATAAAGTTGATTTACCATGATCAACATGTGCAACAATTATAAAATTTCTATAATTTTTTAAAGGAATTTTTGACATTCTTTCAGGTAAAGTTTCATATTGAGAATCTGTATTAATATTTGGATTTGTATTAAGTATTACTGGATTGTTTTTATGATCTAATTTATAATTTAAGTAACCTTTATATGAAGTTGTATTATTATCATTATTATTGAAACGAATTGAAGAAGAAGTGAAATATTTAGGGAAGAAGGTCTGTGATAAGCTACTTCGGAGTCTTAATGATTTCGATATGAGAGGGATATAAGAACGTCCTATAGACATAATCAGAGGATATATATGATTAATTGATGATAAAAGTATATAGTAGGGTGGAGTTTATTTATTATGATGTTTTGAAGCGAAAATTTTATTAGCAATATGTTTATTTAAAAAGACATTAATTTATATAATACACAATTAAGAAAATAAAGAGAGTTCTAACTAGGAATCATGCTTTAGTATCACAATCACAGAATCTCCTCTAAGAAACATTTTAGAAACAAATCTTTCTTTTAAGATTTTATTAGGAATTGATTTCTTTGAATTTTTTTTATTTTTATTTGTTGTTGTTGTTGATTTATCAGTTTCATACCAAATTTCTTTAACATTTTCTAATATCATATTACAATGTCTATCAAAAGCTTTCAATTTTCCAATTAATTTATGATTATTTCTTAAAGATATTAGTAGAGAAGTATTTGAATTTGAAGATTGAATGGCTTGTTTTAACAGGCGAAGAGGTCCATTGTTGAATTCATATTCTTCTAAATCATGTAAATCTTTTTCAGACAGTTCAGGTTTTGGTTTATTTATTAGGTCAGACATTGGATTAAAATAGGATTGGTCAAGGGTCAGTATCAAAGGAAGAAGTTGGCATGTTTTGTTAGTGATAGAAATTGAAAACGAAGCTGCGAGGCGCATTAAAGGAGATGTGGCGGTGCAATATTGTGGCTGGTGAAGCTGGTTTTCGATTTCCTTGATTTGGTGTGTTTTGGTCTTTTTTGGTTGTTGGTGCTTCTGGGATAAGTCATCAATGAACAGACCTTTCTTCAATTCAACCATTTTCAATGCCACAAGACAAGTTTCCGGAATAAGGCGATTCTCCACCTCATTTTCTACATCCATCCCCTACTATTTCTATAACTCTGACTTATTTAATAAAGACAACAAAGAACAGCCAAAACAACAAGAGAAACCAAATACGGTAATAGATACAACTAAAAGAGTACAAGTGCAAGCTAGAACAGGTCCTAACATTGCAGATTTAATCAACGAAATTAATGATGAACAATCTACAAACACCAATTTTCAATCTTATGAACAACAAGAAGATAGTACAGATATGAAATTATTTTCTAATAATAATAATAATAGTAGTAGTACAGATTCTAAACAACAACAACATTCATCAGACGATGGGGTTGAGGATATTAGAATTGAATCATTTATGGATACAAATAAGATTTATAAATTATTAAAATCAAATGAATTTAATGAAAAGCAAAGTGAAATTATATTAAATTTAATTAAATTTAATTTATTTAAAAAATTAAATCAAATCAATTTAGAATATTCTAAACAATTTGAATTAGAAAATGAAGATTATTTATTTAAAGCAGCACATAATGAATTATTTATTGAAATTAAAAATTCAAGAGAAATTGGATTAATGAATTTAACTAATAGATTAATTATATTAAAAAGATTATTTAATTCATTACAAGATGAAACATTATCTAAGATACAATTAAATGATAATTCAATTAAAATGGAATTAAATCAGTTTAAACATGAAAATAATTTACATCAAAAAACATTAAATTTAAAAAATCATTCATTAAATAATAGAATTATAAGTGAATTAATTGCAGGATTAAAAACTGATATTGAATATTTTAGATGGCAATTAACTAGGGCAGGTATAGTTGGTATATTAATAATGGCAACAGCAATCATTGGTGGATGGCAAGTTACAAGAAATTTAAAATTTGATGGAAATGAATTAACAAATGAAATTACAAATGATAATAATGGTGGTGGGCTAGTTCCTGTTTTAAGATCAGTTGGACATAATGCAGATGAAGAAAGTCATGATTATGAAGCAGATTGGGATGAAGATGTTAATGTTCAAGTATTAAGTCAATTAATAAATAAATAGTTTTTTTCTTTTTTAAATTGGATGTAATAAATATGATAAAAGATTTAATATATATACAAAATATAGATACACAAGAGAAACGAATCGAATATATGATGATAATATAATAAAAAAGAGTAACAAAAAAAAAAGAGCAGCCAATAAAGCCATAGAGTGAGTGAGTGAGAGAGCTGAAATAAGATAAACTTGATAAATATAAAGATAAAGATAAAGGTACACTAGTATAATAGAAAGAGATGATTTATAGATATGTAGTCTGAAGAGCAGTGAAGACAATTGAAAAAGATAGCAAGCAAGAAGTTCATAAAACACGTAAAAAATAACAATATAGCAGTAGTAAAAGCAGAAGAAGAGATAAGTAAGTTTAACTAAGTTAACTTCCCATAAGAGTGGTTAATTCATGTTCGATTCTATTGACATATTGGTTTGTGGAAGTTGATTGATGGAAAGCTTCAACTTCACGTCTTGTTGCTTCATGATTAGCAGAATCAGTTGTTGGATATAGATGAGATTCTTTCTTTATTAGCATTTGAGAAATCATGTAGATGTTTTCGTTTCTCTGGATTTGGGGGATATCAGGCTGAGGCATTGTGAGGATGGAGAGACAGGATACCAAGATACTAAGAGGAAGAGAGTGGATAAAGAAGAGGTTGTTGGAGGTTTATATAGAGCAGTGGAAGGAGTACGTCATAACACTCATCTCAGATTCATAACATTCTCAGCTGTTTCAGAGACGATTTCAAATTCGATTTATTTAGTGAAATTAGTGAAATTAGTGTGTTTTGGTTTATTTTTATTTGATTTATTTATATAACGGGAACGGTTATCTTAACTGATACCAATTGTCTCTTGTTGACCTATCAACTGTGGTTTTTATCTGTTCTTATATCTCTTCGATTCTCTTGTAATCTAGACTTCATCACATTTACTCTTAAAATCAGATAATTTAATTTTTTAATAGAATATTACTATTAATATTATTATCCTCCTTCCGTTTTCCGGAGAGCTCTTTTAAATGATTAATATATTAGCTATGAGTAATTAATTAAAAATCACAATTTAAAAGCATTTATATATTAATTTTCATACAATCTATATGCAAAAATTATATAATAATAAAAGATTAAGCATTGACATTATTAAATGATCCTTCTTGTTCTTTAATTTCCCAAAATAATGGTCCAACATCGAAATTTCCATGATATTTCCATCCATCTTCTTTAACATGAAACAAATTAATTGATCCACCAGAATAGGCATCTCTATGAGCAGCTGCTAAAATAGATCTCTTACCTAGATACAACGCTTCTTCAACTGTTAAATCCCATTTATAATTGGAATCTAAAACACCATAAGCAAATGTTTGACCTGATCCAACACAAAATAAATCTCCTTTAAGTCTAGTACCATCAGAATCAACATAATAAATAGTTGGTCCTTCTTTAGGTGTAACACCACAAATCATTGTACCCATTGATAATCCCATCCCTTTATATTGATAAACTAAATTTGATAACATTTTTGAAGCTGCTGAAACAGAAATTCGTTCATGATTTCTTAATTCATGTAATCTACATTGTGTACCTAACCAAGTTTCCCAATATTGACAATCTGCTGCACCACCTGCCATTGTACCTAATAACATTGGATTAATTTCAATAACTTTTTTAACAGTTTGTGATGCAATCCAATTACCAGCTGTTGCTCTTGAATCAACTGCAACAATAATACCACCTTGAAATCTAAATGCTAAAGTCGTTGTACCATGAGCTATTTTAATATTACAATCTGGATTTGTATCATCATCAGTATGAGCTCTTAAAAAATCTGTTGGTTGAGAAATTGGTGGAATTGTAATTGATGGTGATAAATTACTTATTGATGGAGTAAAATGTTGAAAATCTGATGTAGCAGACTCTAGCTCTTGCTCTAAATGAGACTTATACGTGTATCTTGATGCTATTTCACTAATTGACATTGCAATTGAAAGTTTTAGTTGTATTTATTTATTTATCTTCTAGTTTTTATGATAAGTTTAAGTAAATGTTGTTAGTTTTCAAATGTGATTTTGCCACTAAACCCTCAGTCGGTGCAAGGATGTCCCAAGAGGACGATCGGCTTGTGCGGCTTATAGTAGACGCGTCGTGAGGAAGGCCGATCGACTCTGTCCGTGTTATTTTGTGAGTCACCCCCGCACCTCTCACTAAGAATCCTGAATCCTGAATTTTCGCGTGCGGCTGACTATTTCCGGATGAAAAATTTTTGATAGAATCAAAGTGTTTTTTCAACAAACGTTCAAAATGTGTTTTCTTGTCTTGCTTACACAAACTCATAAAGGACCCATCCTACTATACCCTTCAAAATGGTATGTCTTTATCTTTCAAAGTTATGATGAGATGCTACTATTCTTTATTAAATTGATTCTAATTATAATACAAGATTGGAAACGTTCATAGTTTATATATTAAAGAAATTCAAATTATAGCATAGCATTTTTTTAAATGAAAATATTCTTTCAATCAAATTTATACTAACTGATTTATGATATTTAAATTATAGTCTTCTCAAAATGTTATGAAAGAATTAAAGATCGAAAAATTGGTCTTAAACATCTGTGTTGGTGAATCTGGTGATAGATTAACCAGAGCCTCCAAGGTTTTAGAACAATTATCAGGTCAAACCCCAGTTCAATCTAAAGCTAGATATACCGTTAGATCATTTGGTATTAGAAGAAATGAAAAGATTGCTGTCCATGTTACCGTTAGAGGTCCAAAAGCTGAAGAAATTTTAGAAAGAGGTTTAAAAGTTAAAGAATATCAATTAAAGACCAGAAACTTTTCTGAAACTGGTAACTTCGGTTTCGGTATTCAAGAACATATTGATTTAGGTATCAAATATGATCCATCTATCGGAATTTACGGTATGGATTTCTACGTTGTTATGGGTAGAGCTGGTTTCAGAGTTGCTAGAAGAAAGAGAGCCCACGGTAAAGTTGGTAAACATCATAAAACTTCTAAAGAAGATACTATCGCTTGGTTCAAATCTAAGTACGATGCTGATGTTTTAAACAAATAGAGTCTTTTTTAATTTTAAATAATTTTTAAAAATACTTAATATAAAATAATCATATTTTCTTCATTCATTTATTTGATTTAACTATCAACAATGGATATTGATGTAATTCTATATATAAATTAATCCCATTGATATATGTTTACTAACAACATATTCATACTAATATACAAATTTTAAAAATTATACAAGATAACACACATGCACCCAAGCTGTAAGCCTGTAACTTATTTCTTCATTTCTTCTTCTTCTTCTTCTTCTTCTTCATTTTCATTTTCATTTAATCTATCTAATTCTTTTTGAGCAAAATCAGTACCAGTATCAATCAATTCTTCAATTTTTTCAAACCATCTATTATTTAAATAATCATTCATTGGTTTAAATTGTTGACATTTTAATTTTCTATCATAATTTAATTCTTCAATTTTTCTTTTTTTATTATTAATTAATTCATTTAAATTTGAATTTAATTTATTTAATTGTAAATTATAATAAGACCATTCATTTGAAATTTGAATTTTATTTTTTTGAAAACTTTCTAAATTTAATTCTCTTTGAATTGAATAATTTGATAATAATTTTAATTTATTTAAATCAATTTCATTTGTTTTTGAATTTAAAAAAGTTGTATAATTCTTTTCTAATTTTGAAGTTGATACTTGAATATTTTCATTTTGTTTAATTTCTGGATAATTTAGTAAAATTGTTGGATGAAGATTTGAAGTATCTATTTTATTTAATTCTTTATCAATCAAGTTCTTTATTTCCAACTCTGAAGCAGGAGACACTTCATAGTTGTCTATGTAGGGTAGATAGTCAAGAATACCTGTGTCAGAACTCATTGTTATAGATTATTTGTTGAAGTGTAACACAAACAAACAAAGCGTACAAAACTTCTTCAAATTCAAACTTCGCAACCAAAAATTAAATCTTCTTAGAGTCTTCTACATCTTCCCAATCTCAGCTCCATCTCAATCTTCTTGTCTGCACATCTGAATCAGATTGCTTTTAAGTTAAGTTCAAACTCTTTCTTAAGCTTTTAACCCAAGTTATTATTTAGGTTTGATCTTTGAAAACAGGTATTATAGCATAGTGAATTGAATTTCATATTTTCTCAGAATTTCTATAAAAGGTTCTCTAATTCAAAGTCAGCATGATTCTTATTATAAATCCAGTCAATAATTTGCCATTCAATTGAAATTCCAGCAGCAGTAGTAAAGCTTTTTGTTGTAACTCATACTGAAACTGAAACTGAACTACAAAAAGTATATAATATAAAAGTAAAAGAACAAGAGAGGAGACAAGATAGCCAGATGTATAAATTACAGTGGGAAAATCACCTATCACTTAAAAATGGTACTTGGACAAACAATAAAAGCAGCATATGATCATAATTTAAAACAAGAAGGTAGTGGAAAATATAGAAAAGGTTTGTCAGTATCAAGAATGTTAGTATCAATAGTTGGAAACCATCATTAACTATACGTTGGGTTACTGCTATATCTTGATAAAAGATACAATCAAAAATGACAATTAATAGAAATTATAGAACCTTGTTCCAAGGAAACAATCTCATTGTATCTATTCAAGAGTTGAATAACTCTTTCACCATTTAATGAGCCTATTGCATCATATGTAGACAACTCTGTTCTCCATTCCCTTTCTGATGGAAAAATGAATTCATCTCCAGACTGGTACCCAATAGGGGAAAAGTCAGTGTCTTCAAACTTCAATTTCTCTATTCCCATATGTACCGTCTTTTTTTTTCATTTGTTGGAAAAGGTAATTTATTCAATTCTAAAGTCTAAATTATCTGTTTATACAACCATTAATTCATTATAAGTCATCATATCTTTATTTTTACCTATATCCATTAGTTCTTTATTTAATTCATCAAGAAATAGAAATGTTCCAATTATAAAGTTGGGTTCTCTTGAACTGTGTTCTCCCTTGCTTAAAACAGAATCAAGCTCTTTATAGTATTTATTAATGCATGAAAAACGTCACAAAATTTATTAATATCATTTAACCAAATATTCATATTGTATCTTTGAGATCATTTATACATGGGTTAGAAATTAAGGCGGATCCTTAAATTGTTATAAAGTCTAAGTTATTGATGTTTTATTTATAGGTGTCGATAAACAATTATGCTGTGCTGAGTAAATATAAAGATTAAATTAAATTTTAAAAAAATAAAAGTAAAAAAAGGAAAGATAAAAGGTAAAATATGGAAGATGAAGAAAAGATAAAATGAAATGTTCCAAGCAAGCCTTAGCAAGGTAAAATGAAGAAAGATGAAAAAGGATCGAATGAAAATATGGTGAAAAGGCAAAAGATGAAGATGATAAGATATTGTTCCAAGATGAAGAGACTAATTATATTCCACGTGTTCTAAGAGTGACAGTAAACTTAACCATAATAAAGAAAGAATATAATCGAATGGCTACGAGGAGAATGAGATTGGGTGTACCTTGTGTATCTATATTGATATGAAAAGAAGAGATGAAAAGAGAAGATAACGATAACCTCGATAGGTTGATCATATGGTATAGAGGTATACTCGGGTAGGGAATGATAAATGTTTAATTTTATTGTTTTTTACAGATGTATTACTATAAATTTTTGAAGATTATAATAAGGAAGGTACCAGTGATTTGTCTCTGGAGAGAGGAATCATCGATTTCAGGAGATTCGTCCAAACTTCACCTGTCTGTTTGTCATAACGGAAATACTTATCCAACTTTTCATTTGGATGATTTTTCTGATAAGCAATAGCTAACTTTAGTTGAATGGATATACAACCACCCTTTTTTCAATTGTCCATTATTCAATTTACTATGGACATCATCAACTCAGAGGTTATTCTTTCCTTCCAATGTATATAAAATCCACTTAATTACTTAAATTTCAAATATTTCTCAACGGGAGCAAGTTGTTACATTATCTTCCACTTGTCAATCTCTACTTTTCAATTCATCTCATGATATTGTTGTTGGAGGAGGTGGAAATGGTGATGTACTTTTATCAAATGGGGTTTCACCTTGGGATATATATTAATAAAATTAATAAAAATTGTAAATTATATTTGATTTTAGGATATTGCAATTACAATGGATCATGGATTCTGAATTCTGAAGTTGAACTATAATTAATTAATTAGATTTGAAATCTATTAATATCACTTATTTATTTTTAAACATATTATTTCTCATAGTTATATATAGCTATATATGTGTTACTATAAGTATAACAGCTAGCCTGAGCTATAGGTTAGACTATAATATAATCAAATATATCAAATATCATGAAATATGTAAATTAAAAATTCTACGTATACGCGATATTTCTCGAGAGCTAGAGATGCGATCGAATCACGCGATATACAGTTTAACATGCATGAATATAGGCGGGACGGTGCAAGAAGATCTTTCGGCTAAAAAACGGTCAAACTCGCGATCGGAAAAACCGACCGATTATAGGCACCCTGTAACCCTGTTGTCCCTGTCCCTGTTGTCGCCGCTCGATTATATATAGCTAGCTAGGCCTATATACCGACTCTTTCTTCATGAAAAATATATGAAATCAATTGATCATGTCTTTCCAATGAATTATAAACTCTCTCTTTTAACATGAAGAAATTATTTCCTTATATAGTATAAATATCTGCCGGCCTATATTATATGGCCCTATATATATAGATGGGCCGCCTGGCCCGCTCACCGGATTAAAATTCCTACATCCCCGGCCGTCGGGCCCGTCCTCACGGCACATAAACCGCGGGCCCCCGCGGCGTGCCCAATTATAATATTATATATATAGTCAAAATCAAGCACTAGGAAATGGACTTCTAATTAAAAAGATGGACGCCTAATTAGTGATTTGGCCGTTTGGTCGCGTGATCCTTAACTATGTGTTGAGCACGTGATAATCACGTGACCTGCTAAGTTAAGGATCACGTGACTAAAAGTCCATCCTATTAATTGGACAACCATCCTATTAATTCAGCG